>WSYH01003092.1:0-31349 GCA_036426205.1 Ascaphus truei
TGTGTGTGTGTGTGTGTCAGCAGTTTGTGTGTGTGTGTACACAGAGGGGGCGGCAGTGTGTGGATACAGATATCTGCAGTGTAAGCGTATATAGAGGTGATTTCATGTATTTACCATTTTATTTTAATTAAAAAAATCTATTTAACTATACAAAAGTGTCTATTATTTATTAAATAAGTCTACATTTAGCCTATAATAGTAATAATCCCTTCAGAACAGGGCATTATTGGCCAGTAATGCCCTGTTCTGAAGGGATTATTACTTAAATACTTTAATGTAACACTCTTATTCTAATAACAATCACTACAGCCGGTGTAGTACCCGGTATAGTTTCAACATCTAGCAGCGGGAGTGAGTAAAGTCAATCCTACACCTATAATCAATAATAATGGAACACTCTTATTCTAATAAGGATCAATACAGCCAGTATAGTATCAACATCTAGCAGCGGGAGTAAGTAACGTCAATCCTACACCTATAATCAATAATAATAATATACTACTCTTATTCTAATAAGACTCACTACAGCCGGTGTAGTACCCGGTATAGTATCAACATCTAGCAGCGTGTGAGGATTGTCCGTCGGTTCCGTCCCCGTGACGGGACGGTGACGCACGCCGCACTACCAGGCTGAGGGACATTGCACGTCCCGCACTTAGTCTCCACCCCTGTGACTTGTCCTGTGACGAATCGCTTAACGCGCATCGCTCCGCCAGGCTGGGGGACACTGCACGCACCTCGCTCAGGCTTCGCCCTCGTGACATCACGGGTGAGGCGCACCACACGCAAACTACGCGCAGGTGCCACGCTACTTTGGGCACATGAGGGGTTAATTGCATCAGTAATTATTCCACACCTGCACTTATCCCCGCCTCTGTTTACCAGTGGACTGAATTGTTTAGGGGCGGTTCTTGTTCATTACCCTGCAGCTGTGTGCTGCCCTACCATTGGCTGTCTGAACTTTAAATGCTCAGGCAGCCCTGCTGCAAACTGGCTGGGCATAAACCTCTGTGTACTAGTGTTTGCCTCAAACACCCTGCTGCCGTCTTGACTTGCTTATCTTGTTCCTGTTTTGACCTCGGCTTGTATCTGGACCTCCACCTCCCTGGACCTTGGCGTGCACTTGGACTTCTACCTTCTATACCCCTGGACCCCAGCACCGCATAACGACTATCCGATCTCTCCAATCCTAGAACACGGCAAGTACCTTGACCATTCTGACTTCTCCTACCCTGACCCAACTACACGACTACCACTCTGCACTCCGGACGTGGCAGCCCAGTTGTAGGTCGGTGGTTACCAACATCCCCACCTTAGCCTTGCGGTCCCGTCTTGTTTGTGGTGAGCACTCGTTACACAGTGGGAGTCAATAACGTCAATCCTAGACCTATAATCAATAATAATGTAACACTTTTATTCTAAGGAGAAGACATTAGGGTTTGGATCACTATGCCCCTTGAGGAAGTCTACTTAGACGAAACGTGTAGGGCAACACTGACCAAGCTGGAACTAAGCTGTCAGAGCAGAGGCTGCAGTGGAGGACTACCGAGGACTTCTGAACCCCTGTGCAGTGACTTCTTGTGGATGGCCACCGCGAGGCCTTGCTTTAAGACGGATTCTCCTGGACTTTATCCCCCACTCCATGACCCGGGGGGTCCCACTGCTCATGGTCACTTATTTGCTTGTAAGTGTTTACTGTTTTTATTACATTTGCTTATAAAGTTGTCCACATTATCCCTTTGTCCTCTGCCTTGTTTTTCTGGGAGTGTCCTGCCCCTTCAGTGGATGATCTACTACACCATATGAGTTGGTTACTCGGAACAACCAAAACTCTTATATTTCTCACTTAAAATGTGAGGAGTATCACTATATATTTTTTATTGATTTTTTATCAACCAGCTTTGCTCCTTATGCCAACCTATTTTTAGGTTGGTGGGAGTCGGTCCACGTGTTTGGAGACAGAAACCCCTACCGACCATTTATCACTTTTTATAAAAGATTTATAGACGACCTTAATATAATTTGAGAGGGTGACGTTAATACACTTATCTTTTATAGATTATCTTAATCACAATCATTTAAATTTACACTTTACTCCCAATTATGATTTTCACCACATACATTATTTGGATTTATTTTTATTTATAGACATGAACATGACAATTAGTTCAGATGGCTTTCAAAAAGTTAACTCACTAAATACTTTTTTAAGGGCGGACAGTGCCATCCCAAGTCCTGTTTAAAAGGGATACCTAAGGGACAGCTAATTAGGCTAAAGAGGATATGTTCCTCAGATGATGACTTTGTTAAACAATCCAAGGAACTCCTTGCCAGGTTTGAGGACAGGGGGTATTCATCCATAGATCAAGAGGTCACTGGATGAAGTTAATTGCATGACAAGAATGGATTTGTTGGATAAACAAAGAAGGGGTTATCATGAGCCCCAGGATAGTAAATACCTGTTGTTTATCACTCAATTGAATGTTCAAGCAAACCAAATTAAAACCATAATCAAAAAGCATTGTGGGGTTCTCTCAACAGACCCATGATTAAAATGGGTTTATGCAGAGGGCTCCCACTTTGTCTATAGAAAATGTAAAACAATTTAAAATTTTGTTTCAAAGAGTTTATTTTCATCTAAAAGAAGTTCGCATCATAGTAATTTACCCAAGTGGAATTTTAAATGTATAAAATGCATACTGCTGCGCCAGCCTTTATTTTAAAACTTCTCGGTGGCGTAGCGGTTGCATCTTCTGAATTCCACGCGCAATAAATTGGGTATCCCCGCATTCATGCCGCATTCGCACCGACCAGCACCCGTGGCTGATCCGCAGTTGATCTGTTTAATTATAATGGTTCGGATTTAATTGGGGGTATTTCTTTGCGTATCCGCCAGGTGGTAGATATTCATGAATTGTAATGAATTCTAATGTGCTACAGTAATGTGTCTACTTGCAGGTGTTTAAAAAAACCCACAGTGGTGTGAATTGACCTTGTTACTGAAGAAGTTACAATACTGTATCAATTTAGGCGTTTCATAATAAAAACTCAATGCACAGTGTCTTTTTTATATAACTGTACTGGATTTGTCCTGTCCTGCAATGAGTACACCACCGCAGTACGTGTGCAAAAAGCCCGACATAGCGTACGCTTATTTAATATGGTCCGCAATTAATGCAGCAGATAAGATGGCCACAGTTGGTCAAATTTATCAATATTTGATCTCAAATTATGACATTTACAAATTTTCACCAGATGCTCATGTGTGGAAGCGTGCAATAAGGAAAAGGTTACGTATCGATCCGTGTTTTTCTCGTATTGCTCCAGCACATGGAGTTAGAGGAGGGTATTGGTGTGTTGCCAGATTTTTCCAGTATCTTTGATCATGGAGACTTCAAAAAGCGAAAGGTCATGGTAAAACCAACTAAGATTCGTCAGTCCCAGGCCAGCAATGGAACAGCGCCAGCGCCAGTACCGGCTTACAATAACGGTCCGACCGTCAGTGAAAACCTGGTGACCGGCAACCCTTGCTATCTGTCCCCGCCTGGATACCTGCAGCCTGAGAAAGATTTCACGTACAGATACCAGCAAGCTTGCATGTACCAAGAACATTTTCAGCTTCATCAGCTCTCAACTACAGGTGTAGCAGGCCCGCTGTCACCTTTCAACTACGTGTATAATCAAGAATACGAGACTGGCGGTGGCTCGGCGTCAACCGATTGGCAAAGTCTACAGTGAAGGTACAGCTGCCGTTTTTTTTTTTTAAATATCAATACATTATGCAGACAGACAAGCGATTAGTTACTGCAGATCAGTCCGCTCGCCTGTAATCAATCGCTTTGCTAATGGTTATTTAGTTCTATTATTTTATTCACAATTCTAGAAAATGTAGTCCAGCAATATGATTGGCTGAGCAGCTTCTACAGTAAATACTGAGCAATTGGTGGACAGCTATTCGCATGCGCCTACTCTATCTCTATCTGTACTCTACCTCTATCTCTATCTCTACCTCTATCTCTATCTCTATCTGTCTCATTGGAACCTTGTTGAAACACACATGCGTGTCATCACATTTAGGCGCATGCGTGTATTTGAACAAGAGACGCCCCCTCTCCCCCGAGAAAATTATTGTGGCCTTCTTGAGGGCTTATGATAGTATAGGATATGATTGTTGCAGCAACTTACCTTTGGTCCGATTTTGTGTGGTTGTTAAATAGAGTTGGTAATCTACCAATCTAAGATAGATAATTTATTTTCCAGCTCTATTCTGTCCTGTGTCTTTACCAACAGGGGGGTGCAATATCTAGGCATGTAGCAAGAGGTTAAATTATACCTGCTTGTTACTGTGTAACCTTGCAAGGATTGCTCCCCTAAGACACATTGGAGGAATATATAAATAAGGATACATTTTTGATCTGACTCATGCATCATACTGTCACGCTTGTGCTCTCCTCACAAGCGCAGAGAGAAAGGGAAGGACCCAGTAGCAAGGTGGGGAGGCCGCAGGGGATACGAAGGGAGTAAGTTGCCGCGCAGCTTGGGATCGGCGCACGTAGTCACGTGACCGTGCCGCGCGCATGAGAATGCACGACACGTCCGGAGGTGCGGTGCCTACTCAGACACGAGTGATCCAGCTGCATGTGCGCGCATGCTCTGTCAGCAGAGCGGGAGTGCGCGCGTTCTCAGGCACCAACGCGGGGCTTGCGGGAAGCCAACGCTTCAGCACGGGAGTCTGGAAACAGAAACCAGGAACATGGAACATGGGCATGGAGTCAAGAGCACAAGGTAACATCCAGAGAAGGATTGCTTCTTGGAGAACGTCCAGACTTCTTAAAGGCATAGTAACAAAAACAGCAAGGTGCAGCGAAACTAAATAAACATAAAGGTTCTTAGTGTAATCCATTGGCCAAGGAATTATAAGCCTGCTACCACGTCAAGGTGAACCCTACTTAGCAGGTACCTACACTACCCAACGGTAAACTAACCTCAGTAGTATAAGAGTGACTGTCCCAGTCTTCCGGAATCCACAGGAGATAAGTAAAGGTCTCAAGGAGGTCCAGCCAGGAACAGTATGCGATGAGTACCAGCAGGCACCAGGGTAGACAGCAAAAGACTAATAGCAGAGAGAAAGTCAAAGAGAGGCTTACTTCCTGTCAGGAGGAAGAGGTCAAGGTTTGCCAGAAAGCAAGATGGCGTTGCTTGCTTCAGAATCCTTAAAGACACAAGATCTTGACTCGCAGCTAGAGGTCGGCGATCAGAAGTAAACAGGTAAGGAAGGGACACGCCGCAGGGGTCGTGTTCCGCGCATCGTTACAGTACCCCCCTCTTAAGGATCGAACTCCGAGCGATCCAAGAGACTTAGGGGCAGCGATGCATAGGAAGGTATGCTCGCAGCTAGAGGGCAGCGCCCGCCACACAGAGAATCAACAGGGAATCTTGACTCGCAGCTAGAGGGCGGCGCACGCCATACAGGGAGACATCAGGGAAACTAGGCAAGAGGGCAGCGCCCGCCACACAGGGAATCAACAGGGAATCTTGACTCGCAGCTATAGGACGGCGCATGCCATTCAGAGAGACATCAGAGAAACTAGGCATGGGTAGAGAATACGCCACAAGGGGCGTGAAGTTGACTCGTAGCTGGAGGGCGGCGCACGCCGTCACGTGTACGCGCCACGCGTGAGAGAATGCGTGACGCGACCGGGGGTGGCCGGGCTCCGTGCTACGAGTAGGGAACCGCGGGTGCGTGCATGCTCTATAAGGAGAGCGGGAACTGAGATGCGGCAGGTAAGGAGGGAGCACGCCGCAGGGGGCGTGTTCCCCGATTCCTTACAGTATCCCCCCCTTCAGGATCGGACTCTGAACAATCCTTACTAGACTAGGGGGGACTATAGGATCTCCCAACGTTACAGGGGTACAGGAACGGGCCTCTGCATGGAGCTAGCAGCAGGCCTCAGGAACATGGACACGAACATGGCATGGAACATGGAGACAGGCGGGGCCACCTCTGGGGGTCCATTTGTTTGGCCGAGCATAATGTCACGCTTGTGCTCTCCTCACAAGCGCAGGGAAAGGGGGAAGGACCCGTTAGCGAGGTGGGGAGGCCGCAGGGGATACGAAGGGAGTAAGTTGCCGCGCAGCTGGGGATCGGCGCATGTAGTCACGTGACCGCGCCGCGCACATGAGAATGCGCGACGCGTCCGGAGGTGCGGTGCTTACTCAGAGACACGAGTGATCCAGCTGCATGTGCGCGCGTGCTCTGACAGCAGAGCGGGAGTGCGCGCGTTCTCAGGCCCCAACGCGGGGCTTGCGGGAAGCCAACGCTTCAGCACGGGAGTCTGGAAACAGAAACCAGGAACATGGAACATGGGCATGGAGTCCAGAGCACAAGGTAACATCCAGAGAAGGATTGCTTCTTGGAGAACGTCCAGACTTCTTAAAGGCATAGTAACAAAAACAGCAAGGTGCAGCGAAACTAATAAACATAAAGGGTTCTTAGTCTAATCCATTGGCCAAGGAATTATAAGCCTGCTACCACGTCAAGGTGAACCCTACTTAGCAGGTACCTACACTACCCGACGGTAAACTAACCTCAGTAGTATAAGAGTGACTGTCCCAGTCTTCCGGAATCCACAGGAGATAAGTAAAGGTCTCAAGGAGGTCCAGCCAGGAACAGTATGCGATGAGTACCAGCAGGCACCAGGGTAGACAGCAAAAGACTAATGGCAGAGAGAAAGTCAAAGAGAGGCTTACTTCCTGTCAGGAGGAAGAGGGCAAGGTTTGCCAGAAAGCAAGATGGCGTTGCTTGCTTCAGAATCCTTAAAGACACAAGATCTTGACTCGCAACTAGAGGGCGGCGATCAGAAGTAAACAGGTAAGGAAGGGACACGCCGCAGGGGGCGTGTTCCGCGCATCGTTACACATACATTGTGGGCAAGTATATCTTTGAGTGTCTATACCTAGAGGGTAATATCCCCTGGACACCTGCTACGCAGTTATATTCCAATTCCCTGTACTGTGATTAACTGTGGTGGAAGTTCTTTACTCAGGGAGTTTTAACCCTGTGTGGGAATTAAGAATATCTTCACACATATATGAGTACTCACCATTTTTTAGTCATATTCCACTGCCGTAATTTTAAACTTCCCTTGTATATTACACCCTGTGGTTTTTGTAGATAACTATTAAAGATTTATTATTTTTGCTTTTTCCACTCACTATGACTGGCAGTATAGGATAATGTGTATCCTGGATCAATGTTATCCTCCATTTGAGTACTACACGAATGCAATTTTTGAGGGCTTCTTGTGGTGGAAGGGTTTTCTCCAATCCTTACCTCCTATATGAATATACTGTAAATTCAATATATTCCCTTATGCACCTTGTGACTTTTCATTATAAATATCTAAGTATTAGGTGAGCGGTAGACCTCTCCTTATCTATTATGCCTTCTTGAGGGGACTGATTGATTTTAACCATTATGTGAAATGTTATACAGTACTTACTGTATGTTTTTGAGACACTGACATTTTTATAAAAGGTTGCAGAATGCAACAATGAAACAATTTTCAAAACATTCCACTTTTTATTTTTTTGGAGATAAAACATTCTGTTATAAATTTTGAACAGCAGAGCAATAACGGAAACATATAATATACAATACCAGTAATAATTTTATTTTTCCTCAGAAAAGAAACGTTGTCATCAAGCAGAGAACAGCAAATAGAGGGATTTTGATGGATAATATCGCTGTTTTGAAACGTTGCTTGCGCGTTGATGAATCTGATTTCAAAATCCAAGTACTAGAGGCAACAATTTAGTGACACTGCAATTTTTATTGATTAGGATAGAATAAATGTGAGCTTTATAGAAAACCTTAAACACGATGCTGCTGTTTTTATATTCAATACTTTTTTACAGTACATACTGTACTGTATAAGAAACCCCAAAAATAAAAATGTATAATCTTTTATTCTGTTGAGGTTCCCTTCTCAAGTCAGGGTCTCTGCTCAGATGTGGATTGCCAAATTAGTATAACACAAGCCTGGGTGCACCCCGGATCCCAATAAATGACACAGAGTCATGTATCAGTTCCCTCAGGCTCCGTAGCTCAGACTGACGTGCCGAGTATATGTATTACAGAATATATAGGCAGACAATAAGTTTCAGTTTCGTTTCTCTGTAAACCATAAACTTCAGTTTCGTTTCTCTGTATCAGCTGAATTCACAGGAAACCGAGAGTTAGCAGAAAAAGGCTCCTGGTTGAGTTTCGATTCACCTCAGAGAGAGAGAGAGAGAGAGAGACTTATTAGCTTATATAAAAACATACTGCGTTATTTCCAAGCCTTGCAATTAAAGCAGATTCAATATGGCGGAGTGCATACAAAATGGACGAATAGTTTCTTATAATACTTTATTACCTTCACATTCCCCCCTAGACACTAAAAAGACATTTTGTAGGAAGGGGTCTGTCCCTAATTTCTATTTCTTGTGCTAGAGTCCCTACCTGAGGGTGTTGGTCGGCTGTTCATGGGCTTGTCCCATCCCCGACAACTTCTGGCTCGCTAAACTCGAAGACCTACAGTATACACAAAAGGGTTCCCTGACCTCAAACAAACACACTAGGGTCTGGGAACTTGATTGGTCACCCCTGTCACTCCAGAGTACTATAGTGGACTGGTCTTATGTTCTCTCGTTTTTGTAATGGCATATTTTCATAACATTGGCACATTGCTCTTGTTCTCAAGGTTTTTGGCTTAGCTGAACCGCTCAATATCAATTGGAACTTCAGAAGAAAAAATGTATTTTAAACTAACATTCATTCCAACTTTCATACAGACAATAGACAATATCAGGCACCTAAGATGGATGCTGACTCAAAATGGTTGCTTAGATCCCAGTGCTGTTATGTCAGACCCCCCTCCCTTACGTCATATTCTCACTTTGTCACTCCCTCCTTTTTATTCTTAAAACATAGCTTTTGAGAATAAAGTTCATGATGATAGTCCAGGGATAACTCAGAGGACAAGGGCGCGTGCCCTTCACTGTCATAGTCTCGTAAGGCGCTGCGGCCAATATGTCTTTTGATGAATTGAATAACTGTGGTCGGCATCTTCTTTCTTCACGGGACTGCTGTTTTCTGGCATCTGTAAAGAGTGGCATCCGAATGGGGGAGGGGGTCGCACACCTGTAGATCATACCTTTGCAACACGTGACACACACATATATGACAACAAGTAACACTCCCAAACACATCAAAACATTCCAAAAAAAATTTGCTCCAAGTGATCTAAGCCATTCACCTAACCCCAAGGGTGATAATCTGTCACTTCCCTTTGTAAACCTCTTTTGAATCTCTTGTATTTAATCTAGTTCATGCTGCACATTGCTACACTGATCTGAAATAAAAACACAACATTGTCTTTAACCAAACACATAACCCTCCTTTTGAAGCTAAAACATAGTCTAAAGCAATTCTGTTTTGTAAGGCCATAAGCCTAATCTGAACCTGTTCTTGGATTTTCAGAATCATCACAACATTCTATTACTGAGAATTGAGGGGGTTTGGTATCTGTGGAAGCGAATGCATGATCCTCACCCCTGCACGCATTGTATACATCAATCACTCAGAATATCAGAACAGACGATGTCTGCGATGGGTCAACATGGCTGACTTATGATCCTTTCCTTGTGGCTGACACACGCCCCTGGGTGACCCCCTCCTTTCGGTGGAGGTGCAACACACTTCTGGATCAAAGTTTTGCTGCACATGACACATACTGTACATAGAGAGTGATGAGTACTGCCAAAACACATACAAGAGCTTTCACAAGCCACGCTTCCAGGAAACCAATCCTCCCATCAAGGCTCAATTCTACATACACCTTAAATTTCTAACTCAACACACTCTAAAGAATAAAAATATTGAGTCTCTGAAAAAATAAAATGTTCTGATAAAACCTGGCCTTAGCCTGGTGTCTTATTTTCCTCGTTGGTTAACGGTTAGAGTTTTGACTCGGCAAGACGTTAACTTGATGCGGCTGTGCTTTAGGTGACTTTGGTCTTTGGTGGCGCTGGAACATTTGGTGGAGCTGGAACGAGCTTTACTGTACTTTGGATCCAGGAAAATGACTCTGCCGCTTTAATTGCTGTATTGGTGATTACTTTAGGCCTTTTCACCTGGGATGAAGAGCATGCTTGCGCAGGAAATATGTGACTATTAACCCCATCTTGAGTAGGTGCACTTTCAACGTTGCCTAGAGAGACTCAAAAAATGTATTAGTTGCATACAACTTACTGTTTTATTACCACTAACATGGTCCTTAATTCTTTCCTTTGGACTGCTGATAGTCATAAATCATCCCATATGTGTCTCATAGGGAGATAATTTATTCCTAGGACCAAATTCTTGTATCAATGTGTTTACTCCTGTCTTAGCATCCACATATAGACAGAGGTATTCCCTATTAATGTTCCTAATTCATTCCTCAAATTAAAACTAAGTAGCTAATGTGAACCTGACTTTGATACAATCTAAGTTCCTGAAACTTTAGGGCCTCATCCCTTGCTAACCACTTGTTTCCAGATTAATTCTATCCTGTCTGCAGGCCATATCCCTAAAACCTGGGAAACTACCAGAGTTTGTCCCAATCTTCAAAAGTGGGGACAAAAAAACACTGTCTCAAACTACAGGCCAATATCCCTTTTCCCAATACTATCCACTGTTATGGAAAAATATTCCCTCCCAATTTAAACAATTATTTTACCCCTACAAATTTCCCTAGCCAATCCCTATCTGGCTTTTATCCCGAACACTCCACTGTAACTATTCTGCTAAGAAATTTGAAATGCCTTGTATATAATGTATACCTTATTCACTTATGTAACTGCTTTTGCAACTATGTATCCCCTGTATTTAACCCTATACACACGACACACCCACAAATGAGGTGACTCCCAAATTCACCACCCTCTAGCAAACCCATTCTAGATTACACAGCAATTTTTACAATAACCACTGCTTACGGACACCTTTGGAAAAAATAAGTGGTTAATTCGTTATAACATACATCACATATTCAGTTAATAGACAAATGATTTTGTATAAGACTTCACACTAATGTCTTGCTTTATATAATCTCTTTGCACAGTGCTGAGCACACGGTCAGCTTTATCATTTTAAAGACACTGCATATTCATCTGACTAAAGAAAAAATAATTCTATAAGACTTGTTTCCGGGCAAAGAGCCATCTTGTTTCTGGGCATTTCGCCAATTGACCCTGAAAAGATAAAATAAAGGTACACCACGGCTTCTTCCTGAAAAATAATAATTATTAGCTTTAAACTTTCGCTTAAAGTTTAAATACATGGAGCTTTATCCAGAGCCCTAAGAACTACATTTTTTATGACCTTTCAAAAATTAACCAACAGGCTTTTATATAGCTGAGGTTCATATAACTTCTTAACACACAAATAACGCCACACGCTCATGCTATTTCCCTACACTCAGTTTTTTTTTTTTGTTTCTGTTTTGAACTTTCATAGTTTCACTGACTTCATTCACTACACATTTATGCTATCCTGTTGCAATTCTGTCCTTTCTCAAGCTACACAAACCTATTTCTCTCCATTAATCAACACTCACAAGTCTAACCCTCATTAACTCTTCCTTCATCTCACCTCAGGACTTTTCTGACTATTTTGAGGATATGGCGGGGGAGGGTCAACTTTAGGGGTAGAAGGTGTAGTTTTGTCACTTTCGGGTACTTTCATATAACAGTAACTTTTCTTATCTTTCCCTCCACATTCTATTTCAGTGAAACCTTCCTTTTGAAGCTCAATAGCCACACATAGATAAATCAGTCACACCACAATTAAAACAATCTTCCCTCCCTTTTCTATCTCCTGCTCGGTCTATTTTTCTCTGGACAGCCTTGGTAACATTAAACCAGGCTTCTGCTATCTTCAGCAGGTTGTTATCATTCAAAATTCCTCTCTTTTCTTTCAATATCTTTCGCCACTCTTCTGGCTGTAACCTGCCTTCTGCTGCAGTAATACTACATACTTTAAACAGCGTACTTGCTTTATTCTTCACTTGTTCTTATATTAACTTCTGTCCTGGCAATGATAAAATAAATGCAGCGGTACCCTTCTGTCCCTCAACAGAATTATTTTGACTCATACTAACGTAAGGTACATTTCCATGTGGGATTCAAAAAAAACCCACATAAGACGCACTCCCTGAACTTCTCCCTCCCATAGAAAAAGACTCCTCTTTCTAGTTGCTATTAGAACAGAAGGAAAAATAATATTTTCTGGTTTTAAAAGACCCATTCGTGTGGCCAGCACGAACAAAGTTTTCAAATAAATATTACCAGGGCTGGCATTCTTTTCCGTTCTGTTCTCTCTCTCGGCCACTAGGTGGCAGGCTAAGACTCCTTTCCCTGTCTTACTTGCCTGTGCTCAAATGTTAAAACTGCACCTTTTTTTTTTTTTCACTTATAACACTTTCTTTCCCTTCCAAATAATATACACAGTATCTAATTGTATCCCAATTCCTGCATATAAACCAGGGGATTTGGTCTTTTTCTGCCACTACCGAACCAGGGGTCACATTTTCTGGTTTCACATAACAATAACATTTCTTATTTCTCTCTCCACACTCTACTTCTTCATAACCTTCTTTCTGAAGATCTATAGCAACACTCAGAAATTTCTCTGCATTTTCCCACATGCCTTCATCTTTCAGTTTCCCCTTACACATTTGCATATTCGTTCTTAACAACTTCGGTTGCAATCTTCCCGTAGGGGGTAAATCTAACAGTTTGAACAACAATTTACATTTCTTGGTATACTTCTTTCCCTCCCGTTCTGTCACAAGAGTTACGGAATCCCGGGCACCAGAAGGCAAATCCTTCTTTAAAAACTGCGAGAACATTGTCTATTTTAAAAACAACCTCGGACACGTGCGCCAATTACCGGCGGTACCTGGACTCTTGAGCTTCAGCGATAAATCGACCTAGACGGGGAGGCGCGCAGGCAGTCCCCGGACCGTCACCTGTATGGACGATCCTCCTATTATCTATCAATAGATATCCTTACACACTCGGGATTCTTGAGTCTCAGTGATAAATTGACCTAGACGGGGAGGCGCGCAGGCAGTCCCCGGACCGTCACCTGTATGGACGGTCCTCCGATTATCTAACAATAGATATCACTAGACTCTTCCCCTTATTTTATAGTTATTCCGTAACCCTTATGACATATGAACATAAACCACACATCTGGCAGTCACAAGACCTTACAAACTATATAAATCCTTGGCGGGAACCACCGGACTCTATGGTCTTGTATAGATTAACAATACTGTTACCGTCAACCAAGAGATCGCCAACCTGAACAGACTGACAGGAGTTCGGTAAAAATATATTCTGAATATATCTTACCTTGTCCTTAGAGGTTGATCAGGCCTCAATCAGTCCGGTCAGGGGACGGTCGTCCGTGGATAGAGACGGGTCCAGGATTGTTCCGGTGTCCCTTCACAAGGATCCTGCCGACTACGCCAACTGTTGAGGTTCCCTTCTCAAGTCAGGGTCTCTGCTCATTCCCCCCTAGACACTAAAAGAGACATTTGTAGGAATGGGTTCTGTCCCAATTCTATTTCTTGTGCAGAGTCCCTACCTGAGGGTGTTGGTCGAGCTGTTCATGGGGCTTGTCCGCTCCCCGACACACTTCTGGCTCGCTAACTCGAGACTACATATACACAAAAGGGGTTCCTGACCTCAAACAAACACACTAGGGTCTGGGAACTTGATTGGTCACCCGTCACTCCAATTACTATATGCTGGTCCTTATGGTTCTCTCGTTTTTGTAATGGCATATTTTCATAACATTGGCACATTGCTCTTGTTCTCAAGGTTTTTTTGGCTTAGCTGAACCGCTCAATATCAATTGGAACTTCAAGAAAAATGTATTTTAACTATAACATTCATTCAACTTCATACAACAATAGACAATATCAGGCACCTAAGATGGATGCTGACTCAAATGGTTGCTTAGATCCCAGTGCTGTTATGTCGAGACCCCCCCTCCCTTACTTCATTTCTCACTTTGTCACTCCCTCCTTTTTTATTCTTAAAACATAGCTTTTGAGAATAAAGTTCATGATGATAGTCCAGGATAACTCAGAGGACAAGGGCGCGTTGCCCTTCACTGTCATAGTCGCTTAGGCGCTGGCGGCCAATATGTCTTTTGATGAATTGAATAACTGTGGTCGGCATCTTCTTTCTTCACGGGACTGCTGTTTCCTGGCATCTGTTAAGAGTGCATCCATCGAATGGGGGAGGGGGTCGCACACCTGTAGGTCATACCTTTGCAACACGTGACACACACATATATGACAACAAGTAACACTCCCAAACACATCAAAACATTCAAAAAAATTTGCTCCAAGTGATCTAGCCATTCACCTAACCCCAAGGGTGAGATATCTGTCACTTCCCTTTGTAAACCTCTTTTGGAATCTCTTGTATTTAATCTAGTTCATGCTGCACATTGCTACAACTGATCTGAATAAAAACACACATTGTCTTTAATCAAACCATAACCCCTCTTTTGAGCTAAACATAGTCTAAAGCAATTCTGTTTTTGTAAGGCCATAACCTAATCTGAACCTGTTTCTTGGATTTTCAGAATCATCACAACATTCTATTACTGAGAATTGAGGGGGTTTTGGTATCTGTGGAAGCGAATGCATGATCCTCACCCCTGGCACGCATTGTATACTCAATCACTCAGAATTCAGAAACAGACATGTCTGCGATGGGTCCACATGGCTGACTTATGATCCTTTCCTTGTGGCTGACACACGCCCTGTGTGACCCCCTCTTTCGGTGAGGTGCAACCCACTTCTGGATCAAGTTTTGCTGCACTGACACATACTGTCATAGAGAGTGATGAGTACTGCCCAAAACCATACAAGAAGCTTTCAACAAGCCACGCTTCCGGAAACCAATCCTCCCATCAAGGCTCAATTCTACTAACACCTTAAATTTCTAACTCAACACACTCTAAAATAAAAATATTGAGTCTCTGAAAAAATAAATGTTCTGATAAAACCTGGCCTTAGCCTGGTGTCTTATTTTCCTCGTTGGTTACGTTTAGAGTTTTGACTCGCAAGACGTTAACTTGATGCGGCTGTGCTTTAGGTGACTTTGGTCTTTGGTGCCGCTGAACATTTGGTGGAGCTGGAACGAGCTTTACTGTACTTTGATCCAGGAAATGACTCTGCCGCTTTATTGCTTATTGGTGATTACTTTAGGCCTTTTCACCTGGGTAGAGCATGCTTGCTCGGAACTATGTGACTATTAACCCCATCTTCGAGTAGGTGCACTTTCAACGTTGCCTAAAGACTCAAAAAATGTATTAGTTGCATACAACTTATTGTTTTATTACACTAACATGGTTCCTAATTCTTTCCTTTGGACTGCTGATAGTCATACATCATCCCATATGTGTCTCATAGGGATAATTTATTCCTAGGACCAAATTCTTGTATCAATGTGGTTACACTCCTGTCTTAGCATCCACACTATCGACCAGGTATTCCCTTTAATGTTCCTATTAATTCTCAAATTAAAACTAAGTAGCTAATGTGAACCTGACTTGATACAATCTAAGTTCCTGAAACTTTAGGGCCTCATCCCTTGCAACCACTTGTTTCCAGATTAATTCTATCCTGTCTGCGGCTATCCCTAAAACCTGGGACTACCAGAGTTTGTCCCAATCTCAAAAGTGGGGACAAAAAACTGTCTCAAACTACAGGCCATATCCCTTTTCCCAATACTATCCACTGTTATGGAAAATTATCCCTCCCAATTTAAACATTATTTTACCCCTACAATTTCCCTAGCCATCCCTATCTGGCTTTTATCCCGAACACTCCACTGTAACTATTCTGCTAAGAAATTTGAAAATGCCTTGTATATAATGTAACCTTATCACTTATGTAAACTGCTTTGCACTATGTATCCCCTGTATTTAACCCTATACACACGACACACACCCAACAATGAGGTGACTCCCAAATTCACACCACCCTCTAGCAAACCCATTCTAGATTACACAGCAATTTTTACAATAACCACTGCTTACGGACACCTTTGGAAAAAATAAGTGTTAATTCTGTTATAACATACATCACATATTCAGTTAATAGACAAATGATTTTGTATAATACTCCCTATACAAAATGGACGAATAGTTTCTTATAATACTTTATTACCTTCACAATTCTATACAGTATGTATTTATTCTACAGTATATGTATTGTATATGTATTGTTTTAATACTGTTTTGATTTAATACGCATGCGTACAGTATACTGTATGGCTCATGGAACCGTGTTGAAACACATACAGTATGCGTGTCACATTTATGCGCATGCGTGTATGTGAACAAGAGACACCACACATCCCCCCCCGAGCCATTCATGAAAATTCCCTGAGCCCTTACTGTGTTTACTAACTCCTGCACACACTTCGATAGTAGCAGTTCCCCACCCCCCCAATTGCCTCGCACGCAAAGTCTTACTAACAAGACAACGGTAATGCAACCGCTTATCAACTCCCCACCCCCTCTAATTCTTGTAGCCTTCTTGAGAGACTGACTGATTTTAACCAACCATTACTGACTGTATGTTTTTGAAACACTGTATTCTCTTATAAAAGGTGACACAATTATACAATTTAAAAAAATGAACTTTTTTTTATTTTTTGGGAGTAAAAACATTTTTTGATAACTTTTGAACAGACGAACAATCAAGCTGCGAAGTCAATCCCCACAAGTCTGTCCTTCCATGGACGAGCCCTTGTATGCCTCAAAATGCCATTTATTGAGTCTCTCACGATTCTCATTAAATGAGCGGTAATTTTGAAATACCGCTGCACTTCCTCCACAATTGTTCTCCGTAAATTGTCTGACAGCGCCTTTTTTATTCGATTCCCTTCGTAGTTGACGTTGTGGGTCCACCCGCAGTACACCTCGTAACTGACGTGGTGTTTGAAGATGTATAGGGCATATCTCTGGGCTATACCAGCACTTGCAACCTTCTACTTCTCCCTGAGTGGCTGACTGACTGGGTGGGTGAGTGAGTGACTGGGTGGGTGAGTGACTGGGTGGGTGAGTGACTGGGTGGGAACTTGATGGTCACCCCTTTCCACTCCAGAATACTAACTGGTCTTAGTATGTTCTCCTCGTTTTTGTAATGGCAATTTTCATACATTGGCACATTGCTTCTTGTTCTCAAGTTTTTTTTGGCTTAGCTGAACCGCTCAATATCAATTGGAAACTTCAGTAAGAAAAACTGTATTTTCAACTATAACATTCATTCAACTTTCATACATCAATCGACAATATCAGCACTCTAAGATGGATTGCTGACTCAAATGGGTTGCTTAGATCCCAGTGCTGTTTGCCGACCCCCCTCCCTTACGTCATATCTCACTTGTTGTCACTCCCTTCCTTTTTATTCTGTAAAAAACTAGGCTTTTGGAATCAAAGTTCATGTTAGATAGTCCGGATAAACTCAGAGACAAGGGCGCGTTCCCTTCACTGTCTAGTCTCGCTTAGTCTGCGTGCGGCCAATTTCTTTTGATTAATTGACATATACTGTGGGTGTCGGCTATCTTCTTCTTCACGGGACTGCTGTTTTCTCTGGCAATCTTTAAAGAGTGGCATCCATGAATGTGGGAGGGGGTCGGCACACCCTGGTAGCTCATACCTTTGCAACCACGTGACAGCACAGCTATATGACAAGTAACACTGCCCAAACACTCAAAAACATTCCAAAAAAATTTGCTCCAAGGATCTAGCCCATCACCTAACCCCAATGGTGATGAATCTGTCACTTCCCCTTTGTAAACCTCTTTTGAATCTCTTGTATTTAATCTGTCAGCTGCACATTGCTACCAACCTGATCTGAAATAAAAACACACTTGTCTTTAGAAACAACCATAACCCTCTCCCTCTTTTAGACTAAAACATAGTCTAAAGTCATTCATGTTTTGTAAGCCATAAGCCTAATCATGACCTGTTTCTTGGATTTTCAGAATCATCACAACATTCTATCTACTGAGAATTGAGGGGTTTTGGTATCTGTGGACGCGAATGTCATGATCCCTCACCCCTGCGCCACGCTTGTATACTCAATCACTCAATTCAGAAACAGACATGTCTGCGTATGTGTGTCACCATGGCTGACTTATGAATCCTTTTCCTTGTGGGCTTACACACGCCCCTGGTCGGACCCCCTCCTTTCGGGGGTAGGTGCAAACCACTACACTTCCCCCCCCTGGATCAAGTTTTGCTGCACTGTACCCATACTGTCATAGAGAGTGTGAGTCTAGCTCCAAAAACACATACAAGAAGCTTTCACAAGCCACGCTTCCATAACCAAAATCCTCACCATCAAGGCCAATTCTACATAAACCTTAAATTCTACTCAACACACTCTACAGAATAAAAATATTGAGTCCTCTGAAAAATAAATGTTCTGATAAAACCTTGCCGTTAGCGCTGGTGTCTTATTTTCCTCGTTGGTGTCACGGTTAGAGTTTTGACTCGGCCAGACGTTAACTTATGCGGCTGTGTTTAGGTGACTTTGGTCTTTGGTGGCCGCTGTAACATTGGTGGAGCTGGAACGAGCTTTACTGTACTTTGATCCAGGAAAATGACTGCTGCCTCCGCGCTTTACTTGCTGTATTGGGTGATTACTTTAGGCCTTTTCACCTTGGGTGAGGCATGCTTGCGCACAGGAAACTAATGTGGACTATTAACCCCATCTTGAGTAGGGCACTTTCACAACGTTGCCTAAGCAGACTCAAAAATGTATTAGTTGCATACAACTTAACTGTTTTATTACACTTAACGGTCCTAATTCTTTCTTTGGCTGGCTGATAGTCAATAATCATCCCATAATGTGTCCTCAATAGGGTAAATTTATTCCTAGGAACCAAATTCTTGTATCAATTTGTGGTTACGTCTCTGTCTTAGCATCCACCCTTACGACACGAGGTTTCCCTATTAATGTTCCTAATTCAATATTTCTCAAATTAAAACTAAGTAGCTAATGTGAACCTGGACTTGATACAATCTTAAGTTCCTGAAAATCTTTAGGGCCTCATCCCTTGCTAACCACTTTGTTTCCAGTATTAATTTCTATCCTGTCGGGCTGCCAGTAACTGCCCTAAAACCTGGGACATACCAGAGTTTGTCCCAATCCGTCAAAAGTGGGAGACAAAACAACTGTCTCCAAACTACAGTGCCATATGCCCTTTTCCGCAATACTATCCCAACTGGTTATGGAAAATTATGTCCCTCCCAATTTAAACAATTATTTTAAACCCCTACCAATTTCCCTAGCCACTCCCCTATCTGCTTTTATCCCAACCTCCACTGTAACTATTCTGCCTAGAAAGTTTGAAAATGCCTTGTATATAATGTAACCTTATCACTTGATGTAACTGCTTTGCAACTATGTAATTCCCCTGTATTTAACCCCTATACACAACGCACACCAACCCAAACCAATGGAGTGACCCCAATTCCTTCACCACCCTCTAGCAAACCCATTCTAGATTACTGCACAGCAATTTTTATACAATAACCACCTGCTTACGGACACCTTTGGAAAAAATAAGTGTTAATCTGTTTATAACATACTCACATATTCAGTTAATAGACAAATGATTTTGTTAATACTCACTACTAATGTCTTGGCTTTTATAATCTCTTTGCACAAGGTGCTGAGCACACTGTCATCTTTATCATTTTTAAAAGACCTGCATATCAATACTGACTAAAGAAAAATTTCTATAAGACTTGTTTCCGGGCAAAGAGCCATCTTGTTTCTGGGCATTTCGCCAATTGACCCTGAAAAAGATAAAATAAAGGTACACCACGGGCTTCTTCTGAAAAATAAATATTATTATGGCTTAAACTTTTCGGCTTAAAGTTTAAAATACATGGAGCTTATCCAGAGCACCTAGAACTACCTAATTTTTATGACCTTTCAAAAATTAACCACACAGTCTTTTATTAGCTGAGGTTTCATATCTTCCTTACACACAACTACGCCCACGCTCATGCTATTTCCTACACTCATTTTTTTTTTTTGTTTCTGTTTGAACTTTCATTTTCATCACTGACTCGATTCACTACACATTTCATGCTATCCTGTTGGCAATTCTGCCTCTTCTCAAGCTACACACAAAACCATTTCTCTCCAATACATCAACACTCACAAGTCTAACCCTCAATTAAATCTTCCTTCATCTCACCTCATGACTTTTCTGACTATTTGAGGATATGGCGGGGAAGGGTCAACTTTAGGGTAGAAGGTAGTTTTGTCATTTCGGTACTTTCATCTAACAGAACTTTTCTTATCTTTCCCTTCCACATCTTTTCAGTGAAACCTTCCTTTTGAAGCTCATAGCCACACTAGATAAATCAGTCACACCCACAACATTAAAACAATCTTCCCGACCCCTCTTTTCAATCTCCTGCTCGGTCTATTTTTCTCTGGACATGCCTTGGTAACATTAAACCAGGCTTCTGCGATCTTCAGCAGGGTGTGTAATCAGTTCAAAAGTTCCCGTCGGTTCGCTGTGCTCGAGTAGGTCGTTCGCCTCTCTGCGTGTGCTGACGCTTGCCGTTCTGCTGCAGGAATACGATACTACTTTAACCACAGCGACTTCTTATTCTTCACGTTGTTCGGTGTGACCGGTACGTGGTGCACGTTTGTCTGGTTCAATTGATCTGCCCCCAATAGAAAGATGCAGCGGTACCCCTTGTGTCCCTCAAACAGAATTATTTTTGACGCATACGTAACGTAGGTACGATTCCATGTGGAGATAAAAAAAAAACCCACATAAGACGCACTCCCTGTAACGTCTCCCCCTCCCATAGAAAAAGACTACTCCTCTTCTAGTTGCTATGAGACCGAAAGGAAAAATATATTTTCGGGTGGTTTTAAAAGACCCGATTCTCGTGTGGCCAAGCACGAACAAAGTTTTCAAATAATATTACCTAGGGCGGCATTCTTTTTCCGTTCTGTTCTCTCTCTCTCCTCCCGTCCATTTCTGTGCAGGCCTAAGCCTCCTTCCCTGTCTTACTTTGCCTGGCTCAAATGTTAAAACTAGCAACCTTTTTTTTTTTTCACATTATAACAACTTTCTTTCCCCTTTTCCAAATATTACCAGTATATAATGGTATCCCAATTCCTGCATATAAACCAGGGGATTTTGTCTTTTTTCTTGCCACTACCACGAACCGGGGTCCATTTTTTCCTGGTTTTCACATAACAATAACATTTCTTATTTTCCTCCACAACTCTCTTTCTTCATAACCTTCTTTCTGAAGATCTATTGCAACACTCAGAATTTCTCTGCATTTTCCCACCATGCCTTCATCTTTCGTTTCCCCCTTCACATTTGCATTTCTTTCAAAAACTTCGGTTCTGAATCTTCCGTGGGGGAATCTAACAGTTGAACAACAATTTACTTTCTATGGTAACGTTCTTTCCCTCCCCGTTCTGCTCACAAGATTACAATCCCTGCACCAGAATGGCAAATCCTTCTTTAAAAACTGCGAGAACATTGTCTATTTTTCAAAACAAACCTCGGACCGTGCGCCAATACGGCGGTACCCCTGGACTCTTGAGCTCACGATGAAACTCGATCGACTAGACGGGAGTGCGCGCAGTGCAGTCCCCTGGACCTCCTGATGGAACGAGTCCTCCTATTAACTCTATCAATATATATCCTGTACAACCCGGATTTCTTTGATCTCAGTGATAAATTGACCTAGAGCGGGAGGCGCGTCAGGCAGTCCCCCTACCGTCACCTGTATGGACGGTCCTCCATTACTGACAATATGATATCACTAGACTCTTTCCCCTTATTTTATTGAGTTATTCCGTAACCCTTAACATATGAACATAACCACACATCTTGCATCACAAGACGTACAACTATATAAATCCTTGGCCGGGAACCCCCGACTCTATTGTCTTGTATAGATTAACAATCTGTTAACCCGGTCAACCATAAATCGCCAACCGAACAGACCTGAAGGAGTTCGTAAAATATTCTGATATATCTTAACCTTTTCCTTAGAGGTTGATCAGCCTCATTCAGTCCGGTTCAGGGAACGGTCGTCCCGTGGATAGAGACGGCCAGGATTTTTCGGTTCCTTCATCAAGGTCCTGCCGACTATGGCCAACTGTTTAGGTTCCTCTCTCAAGTCAGGGTCTCTGCTCCAGAGTGGATTGCCAAATTAGTATAACACAAGCCTGTGTGGCACCCCGGCATCCCCATAAATGACACCAAGAGTCCATGATCCGTTTCCCTCAGGCTCCGTTTGCTCAGACTGACGTGCCGATATATGTATTAACAGAATATAAGGCAGACAATAAGTTTTCAGTTTCGTTTCCTCTGTAACCATAAACTTAGTTTCGTTTCTCTGTATCACTGAATTCATCCACATGAAACCGAGAGTTAATAAAAAGGCTCCGGTTGATTTCGAATTCACCTCAGAGAGAGAGAGAGAGAGAGATAGAGATGAGAGAGAGAGAGACTTATTATCTTATATAAAAAACATACTGCGTTATTTCCAAGCTTGCCAATTACAAGCAGATTCCAATATGCGGAGTGCCATACAAAATGGACTAATTTTTTCCTTATATATTATTATACCTTCACAATCTATACAGTATGTAATTTATTCTACAGTATATGTATGTGTATATGTAGATTGTTTTAAACTGTTTTGATTTACATACGCATGCTTACTATAACCTGTTGTGGCTCATGGACCGTGTTGAAACACTACAGTATGCGTGTCACATTTAGCCGCATGCGTGTAGTGAACAGAACACCACCCACACCTCCCCCCCCCGATGCCATTCATGAAAATTCCCTGAGCCTACTGTGTTTACTAACTCCTCACACACTTTCGATATAGTCCCACCATTCCCCACCCCCCCCACATGCCTCGCACGCAAAGTCTTACTAACCAAGACACCGGTAGGCAACACCTCTTATCACCCCCACCGACTTCCACCCTCTACTTCGTGTAGCCTTCTTGAGAGACGACTGATTTTACCCAACCATTACTGACTGTATGTTTTTTTGAACACTGAATTCTCTATAAAGGTGACACAATTATACATTTTAAAAAAATGAATTTTTTTTCTTGTTTTGGGAGTACAAACTTTTTGATAACTTTTGAACAGACGAACAATCAGCTCGAATCAATCCCCACAATCCCCCAAGTTTCGCTTCCATGGACTGGCCCTGGTAATGCCTCAAAATGCCTTTATTGAGTCTTCAGCAGTACGCTTCTCATTAAATGAGCGGTAATTTTGAAATCCCCCGCTGCACTTCCTCCACAATTTGTTCTCCGTAAATTGGTCTGACAAAGCGCCTTTTTTATTCGTTCCCTTCGTAGTGCCGTGTGGGTCCACCCGCAGTACACCTCGTTAACTGACGTGGGTGTTTGAAGATGTATAGGGCAATCTCTGGTCTACCAGCACTTGCAACTTCTTACTTCTCCCTGAGTGGCTGGACTGACTGGGTGGGTGAGTGATGTGACATGGGTGGTGATGACTGGGTGGGTGTGACTGGCTGGTGAGTGACCTGGGTGGTAGTGACTTGGGTGGGGTGAGTGACTGGTGGGTGAGTGCATGGGTGGTGAGTGACTGGTGTGGTGAGTGAATGACTGGGTGGTTGACTGACTGGGTACTGACTGGTAATGACTGAGCTGGGTTGAGTGACTGACTGGGCTGAGTGACTGACTTGTGTGTGAGTGACTGACTGGGTGAGACTGACTGGTGAGTGACACTGGACGTGGAGTGACTAACTGACTGGGGGTTGACACTGACTGGGTGTGTGACTGACCTGGGTGGGTGAGTGACTCGACTGACTGGGTGAGTGACTGACTGGATGGGTGACGACGGGTTGGGTGAGTGACTGGACGTGGGTGGGTGAGTGACTGACTGGGTGGGTGAGTGACTGACTGGGTGGGTGAGTGACTTGGTGGGTGAGTGACTGACTGGATGGGTGAGTGACTTGGTGGGTGAGTGACTGGGTGGGTGAGTGACTGACTGGGTGGGTGAGTGAGAGACTGGGTGAGTGACTGGGTGGGTGAGTGACTGATTGGGTGAGTGACTGACTGGGTGGGTGGGTGACTGACTGGGTGATTGACTGGGTGGGTGAGTGACTAACTGGGTGGGTGACTGAGTGGCTGGGTGGGTGACTGACTGGGTGGGTGAGTGACTGACTGGGTGGGTGAGTGACTGGGAACTTGATGGTCACCCGTTTCCACTCCAGTATACTATAGTGGCTGGTCTTATTGGTTCTCTCTCGTTTTTGTAATGGCAATTTTCATAACATTGGCACATTGCTTCTTGTTCTAAGTTTTTTTTGGCTTAGCTGAACCGCTCAAATATCAATTGGAAACTTCTAAGAAAAACATTGTATTTAACAACTAACATTCATTCCAACTTTCATACGATCAATCAGACAATATCAGCACCTAAGATGGATTCTGACTCAAATGGGTTGCTTAGATCCCAGTGCTGTTGTCCGAGACCCCCCCTCCCTTACGTCATATCTCACTTTTGTCACTCCCTCCGTTTTTATTCTTAAAACTAGGCTTTTGGAATCAAGTTCATGTAGATAGTCCGGGATAAAACTCAGAGACAAGGGCGCGTTGCCCTTCACTGTCATAGTCTGCTTAGCTGCTGTGCGGCCAATTGTCTTTTATTAATGACATATACTGTGGGTCGGCTATTTCTTCTTCACTGGACTGCTGTTTTTTCTCTGGCAATCTTTAAAGAGTGGCATCACATCCGAATGTGGGGAGGGGGTCGGCACACCTGTAGGTCATACCTTTGCAACAGTGACACACAGCATATATGCCACAAGTACACTGCCCAAACACTCAAAACATTCCAAAAAAATTTGCTTCCAAGGATCTAGCCATCACCTAACCCCAATGGTGAAATCTGTCACTTCCCTTTGGTAAACTCTTTTGAATCTCTTGTATTTAATCTGTTCAAGCTGCACATTGCTACCAACTGATCTGAAATAAAAACACAACTTGTCTTTACAAACAACCATAACCCTCTCCCCTCTTTTAGACTAAAACATAGTCTAAAGTCATTCATGTTTTTGTCACAGCCATAAGCCTAATCATGACCTGTTCTTGGATTTTCAGAAATCATCACAACATTCGTATTTGAGAATTTGAGGGGTTTTGGTACTGTGGACGCAATGCATTGATCCTCACCCCTGAGCACGCATTGTATACATCAATCACTCGATATTCAGAAACGACATGTCTGCATGTGTGCACCATGGCTGACTTATATCCTTTTCCTTGTGGGCTTACACACGGCCCCTGGTCGGACCCCCTCCTTTCGGGTGTAGGTGCAACCACTCAACTTCCCCCTGGATCAAGTTTTGCTGCACCTACCTACTGTACATAGAGAGTGTGAGTCTAGCTGCCAAAAACCATACAAAGAAGCTTTTCACAAGCCACGCTTCCGATTAAAGCCAAATCCTCACCATCAAGGCCATTCTACTAGACCTTAAATTCGTAACTCAACACACTCTACAGATAAAAATATTGAGTCCTCTGAAAAAATCAAATGTTCTGATAAAACTGCCGTTAGCGCTGGTGTCTTATTTTCCTCGTTGGTGTACACGTTTAGAGTTTTGACTCGCAAGACGTTAACTTATGCGCTGTGCTTTAGGTGACTTTTGGTCTTTGGTGCCGCTGTGAACATTGGTGGAGCTGGAACGTAGCTTTCTGTACTTTGATCCAGGACAATGACTCTGCCCGCTTTACTTAGCTGTATTGGTGATTACTTTAGGTCCCTTTTCACCTGGGATGAGAGCATGCTGCGTCACGAAATATGTGACTATTAACCCCCATCTTGAGTGGGCACTTTCACAACGTGCCTAAGAGACTCAAAAATGTATTAGTTGCATACAACTTATCTGTTTTATTACCACTAACTGGTCCTAATTCTTTCCTTTGGACTGCTGATAGTCAATACATCACTCCCATAATGTGTCTCAATAGGGAGATAATTTATTCCTGAGGAGACCAAATTCTGTGTATCAATTTGTGGTTACTATCTGTCTTAAGCATCCACACCTTATCGACACGAGGTTGTCCCTATTAATGTCCTAATTCATTTCTCAACTTAAAACTAAGTAGCTAATGTGAACCTGGATCTTGCATACAATCTAAGTTCCTGAAATCTTTAAGGGCCTCATCCCTTGCTAACCACTTTTGTTTTCCAGTATTAATTTCTATCCTGTCGGTCATGCCGTAACGTCCCTAAAACCTGGGACATACCAAGTTTGTCCCAATCTCAAAGTGGGAACAAAACAACTGTCTCAAACTACAGTGCCAATACCCTTTCCCAATACTAATCACACTGTTTATGGAAAATCTATGCCCTCCCAATTTAAACAATTATTTTTAACCCCTACCAATTTCCCTAGCCACATCCCCTATCTGCTTTTATCCCAACCTCCCACTGTTAACTATTCTGCCTAGAATTTGAAATGCTTGTATATAATTAAACCTTATCACTTATGTAAACTGCGTTTGCAACTATGTATCCCCTGTATTTAACCCCTATACACAAACGCACACACCCAACAATGGAGGTGACCCCAATTCTTCACCACACCTCTAAGCAAACCCATGTCTAGATTACATACACAGCAATTTTATACAAATAACCACTGCTTACGGACAACCTTTTGGAAAAAATAAGTGTTAATTCGTCGTTATAAACATACTCACATATTCAGTAATAGACAATGATTGTTGTTAATACTCACCTACTAATGTCTTGTGCTTTATGATAATCTCTTGCACAAGGTGCTGAGTCACACTGTCATGCTTTATCATTTTTAAAGACACTGCATTTCAATACTGAACTAAAGAAAAATCATTCTATAAGACTTGTTTCCGGGCAAAGAGCCATCTTGTTTTCTGGGCATTTCGCCAATTGCCCTGAAAAAGATAAAATAAATGGTACACCACGGGCTTCTTCCTGAAAAATAATCAATTATTTAGGCTTTAAACTTTCGGCTTAAAGTTTAAAATACATGTGAGCTTATCCATAGCGCCTCAGAACTACAATTTTTATGACCTTTCAAAAATAACCACACAGGCTTTTATCATGCCTGAGGTTATATAACTTCCTTAACACACAACACGCCCCACGCTCATGCTATTTCCTACACTCATTTTTTTATTTTTGTTTCTGTTTTGAACTTTTTCATGTTTTCATCACTGACTCATTCACTACAATTTATGCTATCCTTTGGCAATTCTGCCTTCTCAAGCCTACCAACAAACCTATTTCTCTCCCATACATCAACCTCACAAGTCTAACCCTCATTAACTCTTCCTTCATCTCACCTCATGACTTTTTCTGACTATTTTGAGGATATGGGGGGGGAGGGTCAACTTTAGGGTAGAAGTGTAGTTTTTGTCACTTTCGGTGTACTTTCATCAACAGAACTTTTCTTATCTTTCCCTTCCACATCTCTTTCGTGAAACCTTCTCCTTTTGAAGCTCATGCCACACTAGATAAATCAGTCACACCACCCATTAAAACAATCTTCCCGACCCCCTCTTTCAATCTCCTGCTCGGTCTATTTTCTCCTGGACAGCCTTGGTAACATTAAACCAGCTTCTGCTACGTTCACAGGGTGTGTTACAGGCAAAATTCCCCGTCGGTCGCTGTGCGGTTTCAGTAGCGTTCGCACTCGTCTGCTGTGCTGTAACTGCGTGTGCCGGTTCGTGCTGCAGAATACTACATACTATTAACAAGCGACTTCGGTTCTTCACGTGTTCGTGTGACGCGCGGTGATGTGCACTCTGTCCTGGAACTTGATCTGCCAATAAAATGCCAGCGGTACCCCGTCTGCTGTCCCTCAACAGAATTATTTTTGACGCATACGTAAACGTAGGTCATTTCCATGTGGGAATAAAATAAACCCACATAAGACGCCAACTCCCTTAACGCTCCCCTCCCATAGAAAAAGACTACTCCTCTTTCTAGTTGCTATAGAACATAAGGAAAAATAATATTTTCGTGGTTTTAAAAGACCCGATTCGTGTGGCCAAGCACGAACAAAGGTTTTCAAAATAATATTACCTAGGGCTGGCATTCTTTTTTTCCGTTCTGTTCTCTCTCTCTCATCCCTCGCCATCTGAGTGCAGGCTAAGACACTTCCTTCCCCTGTCTTACTTTGCCTGTGCTCAAATGTTAAAACTGCACCTTTTTTTTTTTTCACTTATAACAATTTCTTTCCCTTTCAAATAATATAACAGTATATAATATGTATCCAATTCCTGCATATAAACCGGGGATTTGTCTTTCTTCTTGCCACTACCACGAACGGGTGTCCACTTTTTCCTGGTTTTCACATAACAATAACATTTCTTATTTCTCTCTCCACACTCTACTTTCTTCATAACCTTCTTTCTAAGATCTATGCAACACTCAGTAATTTCTCTGCATTTTTTCCCCATGCCTTCATCTTTCAGTTTCCCCTTACACATTTTGCCAATTCTTTCAATTAACACTTCGGTTGCTAATCTTCCCGTAGGGGGTAATCTAACAGTTGAACAACATCTTACTTTCGATGGTACCTCTTTCCTCCCCCGTTCTGTCACAAGTTTACGAATCCCGGGCACCAGAAGCAAATCCTTCTTTAAAAACGCGAGAACATTGTCTATTTTCAAAACAAACCTCGGACACGTTGCGCCAATTACGGCGGTACCTGGACTCTTGAGCTATCGTGGGGAACAGTCGCACACTAGACGGGAGTGCCACACGCAGCAGTCCCCTGGACCTCCTTGATGGACGAGCCTCCTATTACATCTATCAATAGAGTATCCTGTACAACAGCGGGATTCTTTGGTCTCAGTGGATAAATTGACCTAGACGCGGGAGGCGCGTCAGGCAGTCCCCGTGACCGTCACCTGTATGGACGGTCCTCCATTACTAACAATGATATATCACTAGACTCTTTCCCCTTATTTTAATTGATTATTCCTAACCCTTATACATATGAACATAACCCACACATCTTGCAGTCACAAGACCTCAAACTATATAAATCCTTGCCGGGAACCCCCGACTCTATTGTCTTGTAATAGATTAACAATCTGTTACCGGTCAACCAGTAGAATCGCCACCGAACAGACCTGACAGGAGTTCGGTAAAATATATCTGAATATATCTTTAACCTTTCCTTAGAGGTTGATCAGGCCCAATCAGTCCCGGTCAGGGTAACGGTCTCCGTGGATAGAGACGGCCAGGATTTGTTCCGGTTCCTTCATCAATCCTGCCCGACTAGGAGCCAACTGTTTAGGTTCCTCCTCTCAATCAGGGTCTCTGCTCAGAGTGGATTGCCAATTGTATAACACAAGCCTGGTGGCACCCCGGATCTCCCATAAATGACACCAAGAGTCTGTATCGTTTCCCCTCAGGCTCGTTACTCAGACTGACGTGCGATATATGTATTAACAGATATAAGGCAGCAATAAGTTTTCAGTTCGTTTCTCTGTAAACCATAACTTCAGTTTCGTTTCTCTGTATCATCTGAATTCAACACAGAAACCGAGAGTTAGCATAGAAAAGGCTCCGTTGATTTCGAATTCACCTCAGTGAGAGAGAGCAGAGAGAGAGAGAGAGAGAGAGAGGAGAGACTTATTAGCTTATATAAAAAACATACTGCGTTATTTTCCAGCTTGCATTACAAGCAGATTCCAATATCGGTAGTGCCATACAAAATGGACAATGTTTTCTTATATACTTATTATACCTTCACAATTTCTATACAGTATGTAATTTATTCTACATATATGATATGTGTATATGGATTGGTTTTAAACTGTTTTTGATTTACATACGCATGCTTACGTATACCTTGTAATGTGGCTCATGGAACCCGTGTTGAAACACCATAACAGTATGCGTGTCACATTTAGCCGCATCGTGTGTGAACAGAACACCACCCATCACCTCCCCCCCCCGACCATTCATGAAAATATCCCTGAGCCTACTGTGTTTCTAACTCCTCACACACTTCGATATATCTTTCCCACCAGTTCCCCACCCCCCCACCCCCATTGCCCTCGCACGCAAATGTCTAACTAACCAAGACACGGTAGCAACCACCCTGCTTATCACCCCCACCCCCCCCTCTAACTTCTGTAGCCTTCTTGAGAGACTGACTTGATTTTACCAACCATTACTGACTGTATGTTTTTTAACACTGTAATTCTCTATAAAGTGACCAATTATACCATTTAAAAAATGAATTTTTTTTTTGTTTTGGGAGTACAAACTTTTTGATAAACTTTGAACAGACGAACCAATCACTGCGAAGTCATCCCCAATATCCCCCAATTTCGCTTCCATGGACGACGCCCGTGTGATGCCTCAACAATGCCTTTATTGAGTCTCCAGCGCACGCTTCCATTAAATGAGCGGTAATTTTGACAATACCCCCGCTGCACTTCCTCCACAATTGTTTCTCCTTAAATTGGTCTGACAAAGCGCCTTTTTTATTCGATTCCCTTCGTAGTTGGCGTGTGGGTCCACCCGCAGTCACACCTCGTTAACTGACGTGGTTTTGAAGATGTATAGGCATATCTCTGGTCGTACCATCACTTGCAAACGCTTCTACTTCTCTCCTGAGTGGCTGGACTGACTGGTTGGGTGAGTGAGTGTGAATGGGTGGTGATGACTGGGTGGGTGCAGTGACTGGTGGTGAGTGACTGGGTGGTGGAGTGACTGGGGTGGGTGAGTGACTGGGTGGGTGAGTGCATGGGTGGGTGAGTGACTGGTGGGCGTGAGTGAATACTGGGTGGTTGACTGACTGGGTGACTGACTGTGTAATGACGGACTGGGTTGAGTGACTGACTGGGTGAGCTGACTGACTTGGGTGGTGACTGACTGGGTTGAGACTCGACTGGGTGAGTGACACTAGGCGTGGGTGACTTGAACTGAGGGGGTTTGACTGACTGGGTGTGTGACTGACCTGGGTGGGTGAAGTGACTCGACTGACTGGGTGAGTGATGACTGATGGGTGACGACTGGGTGGTAGTGAGTGACTGACGTGGGTGGTGAGTGACTGACTGGGTGGGTGAGTGACTGACTGTGTGGTGATGTGACTGACTGGGTGGGTGAGTGCTTGGTGGTTGAGTGAACTGACTGGATGGGTGAGATGACTTGGTGGTGAGTGGACTG
>WSYH01003092.1:31410-72845 GCA_036426205.1 Ascaphus truei
GGTGGGTGAGTGACTGACTGGGTGGGTGAGTGACTGACTGGGTGGGTAAGTGACTGACTGGGTGGGTGAGTGACTGGGTGGATGAGTGACTGACTGGGTGGGTGAATGACTGACTGGGTGAGTGACTGATTGGGTGGGTGACTGACTGGGTGGGTGACTGACTGGGTGGGAGACTGACTGGGTGTGCGCATCACGGCGGTCAGGGGGCGGAGCCGAGAACGTGCCTCATTCCCACGGCGGTCCTGACTTTCCCCAGAGCGGGGGTGGGGCTTGACTCACGCGTCAGCAGGGAGGCTGACCGAACACACCCGTCGTGCGACAGATGGGAGCGGGATCCGAATCCGCGGGCGGGGGATCAGGATGCGCAAGGTCCGTGTGCGCGTACTGGGATCATGAAACCGGGTATCCGTCAAGGAAGGCTTGTTGGGGTGAGGAGACGCTCTGTGACTGCCAGGGTGGCAAATCCTCACAGTATCTCCCCCCCTTTAGGTGACTCCACGATGGTTTCTCTGGAAATTTGGCATGGAACATACAGACCAGTTTGGCTGCGTGGACTCGGTGGCTCGGAATCCAGGACCTTTCCTCCTGGCCGAAACCTCTCAAATGCCCCAGATAGTGTAGCGACCATCTGGAGATCTTAGAGTCAAGGATAGATTGGATCTCGTATTCAGGTTGTCCTTGAACCATGAGGAGAGGTGGGAACCACCGGAACTGAAAAGGCATTCTGGACCACCGGTTTGAGAAGAGAGACGTGAAAAACAGAAGGAATCTTAATGGAAGGCGGGAGAGTGAGACGATATGCCACCGGGTTGATCCTTTCGTAAATCGCAAAGGGTCCAAGAAATCTAGGTGCGAACTTCATAGAGGGTGTAATGCCTGTATGCCCGCAGACCTGGCCAGTCCCCAATACTGAGGTGGGTAAGGTTATAACATGCACCCACAGCAGTGAGGGCGTGCCCGGAGTGTGGTAGTGCGTTGCCGGGCCTATTGAGAAAATGTTAACAGATACTTGCAATGTCCAGGATCTCAGAGTTTGGATTGTAATATCCATGTGCCAGAGTTCAGGGGTAACAGAGAGCAGCGTAATCAAGTCATTCAGCAGATTCATTGGAGTCGTTCTCCATGGCGAACTGGCAAGAGCGAGCGTCTGCTTTGATATTTTTGGTACCGGGAATATAAGAAATAGTATAGTTGAAACGGGAGAAAAACAGAGACCAACGAGCCTGACGAGATCCTAAACGTCGAGCCCCCTCAATATACAGTAAATTTTTGAGTGCTGGCAACAGGTTTCTTAGTACCTTCGAGAAGATGCCTCCATTCCTGAAGAGCCAACTAAATGGCCAGTAGCTCGCGATTCCCAACATCATAATATGCCACCGGGTTGATCCTTTCGTAAATCGCAAAGGGTCCAAGAAATCTAGGTGCGAACTTCATAGAGGGTGTAACGCCTGTATGCCCGCAGACCTGGCCAGTCCCCAATACTGAGGTGGATAAGGTTATAACATGCACCCACAGCAGTGAGGGCGTGCCCGGAGTGTGGTAGTGCGTTGCCGGGCCTATTGAGAAAATGTTAACAGATACTTGCAATGTCCAGGATCTCAGAGTTTGGATTGTATTGTCCATGTGCCAGAGTTCAGGGGTAACAGAGAGCAGCGTAATCAAGTCCATAAGCTAGTGTTCGAGGATAGGAGAAGGTAGCGTAAACGTATCCGAATGCAAGGTTAAAGGGCAGGAGAAAGCAGGGTAATCCAATTCAAAGCAGAGTTCAAGCCAGGGAGATCCAAAGGTAAACAGGGACAGGAACCAGCTCTGAAAGAGACAGGAGAGCCAAGCATAGAGACTGCACACACAGGGGTCACAAGAAGCTATGCAGAGCAATGAGCTAGAGGACAGACAGGGATTACAAAGGAGGGAGAACCAATGGGAGAGAGAGGAGGAGCAGAGGGCAGAGTGAGGGGTTGTAGAGATAGGTCAGAAGGAGTGAGGGAGGAGACAGGTAAATCAGACAGGGAAATGGCTTGCACACTATGAGGGGTGCAACCAGGGCTCAGGGAAGACCTACAAGTGGAGCGTGTGCGCGCGCCTTCTGTAAGGGCTGGATGCACGCGCACAGTGTGCCAGGGAGCGTGAGGAGCATCGCGCCGCAGGGGCACTTGCCACGGATGGCGAGGGGGCAGGAGGAGCAGCTGAAGGAGGTGACGTAATGGGAGAGGGAATAGAGGCGCCGTGAGCAATGAGTGTCGCGGGGAGGATCGGGTGTTTCAGGTTAAGCGCGCACCTTGCAGGGAACGGGCGTGACAGCTGGACGTGCATCCGGACAGGGCGCAGAGGAATGGGTGCGGGAGGAGGAAGGGAGAGATGAACGAGGTGGTGGAGGAGAAAGGTCAGAGGCAGGGAGAATAGGGGTGACGGGGACACATTGGGAAGCAGGAATCCCCTGAACCGTCACAGTATCCCCCCATTGAGGATCGATCTCCGAGCGATCCTGCCATGGCTTCTGGGGAAATTTTTCGATGAAATTGCCAGAGGATTTTGGGGGTGTGAATATGGCGAGAAGGAATCCATGAACGCTCCTCTGGACCATACCCCTTCCAATGAACGAGGAACTGTAAGTTAGAAAAAATATCGGCCAAAGTAGCAGAATTAGGGAGACCCTTGAGGGGAATAAAATGTGAATGCTTGGAAAATCTATCTACGACAAAAAGAATGGTATTCATTCCTTTAGAATTGGGTAGCTCAACAATAAAGTCCATAGATATATGTTTCCAAGGTTGTTCCGGAATGGGAAGAGGCATGAGAAGACCAGAAGGTTTGTGATGAGCGGATTTTCTCTGGGCACAGACCGGACAAGCTTTGGTGAAATCAAAAATGTCCTTATTCATCTCAGGCCACCAAAATGTCCGTTTAATAAGATCCGCTGTTCTCTTGAAGCCTGGATGGCCGGCTGATCTGGAAGAATGTCCCCAAAGTAGAATTTTGTGGTGAAAACGTGGAGCTGCATATAAGCGTCCCTCAGGCACCTTAAGTCTCCTGGAAATGTGAACCTGGGCTTTGTTGATTTCATCCAAAATATCAAAATTGTTGGCAGAAATTATGCACTTGGCGGGGAGAATAGATTCAGCAGATTCATTGGAGTCGTTCTCCATGGCGAACTGGCAAGAGAGAGCGTCTGCTTTGATATTTTTGGTACCGGGAATATAAGAAATAGTATAATTGAAACGGGAGAAAAACAGAGACCAACGAGCCTGACGAGATCCTAAACGTCGAGCCCCCTCAATATACTGTAAATTTTTGAGTGCTGGCAACAGGTTCCTTAGTACCTTCGAGAAGATGCCTCCATTCCTGAAGAGCCAACTAAATGGCCAGTAGCTCACGATTCCCAACATCATAATTTCTCTCGGCTGACGAGAATTTCCGAGAAAAAAAAACGTAGGGATGGAGCTTCTCTTGGGGAGAGGATCTTTGAGAGAGTACTGCACCGGCTCCTACATCAGAGGCGTCAACTTCTAACGTGAAAGGAAGCGACGTATACGGATGTCGTAGGATGGGTGCAGAGACGAAGGCCTTTTTGAGAAACTCGAAGGCGTCAATGGCTTTGGAAGACCAAATCGTAGGGTCAGCACCCTTTTTAGTCAATGCGATGATGGGAAGCGCAATGGAAGAAAAATGATGAACTTCCGGTAATAATTGGCAAAGCCGAGAAAGCGCTGCACGGCCTTGAGAGAATTTGGCAGCGGCCAGTCGAGGACAGACCTCAATTTTTCTGGGTCCATAGAAAAACCGTGGTTAGAGATAATATAGCCAAGGAAGGCTGTGGACGTTTGGTGGAACAAACATTTCTCCTTCTTGGCATATAGGCGATTAGCAAGAAGCCTAGAGAGTACCAGTTTGGTATGGCGAATGTGCTCTTCCAAAACTTTAGAGAAAATGAGGATGTCATCCAAATATACGATACCAAATGTTCCTAACACGTCCCGGAAGATATCGTTCATGAACTCTTGGAAAACGGCAGGAGCATTGCATAGCCCGAAGGGCATCACTAGATACTCATAATGTTCAGATCGCCTATTAAACGCGGTTTTCCATTCATCCCCTTCTCTAATACGGATGAGATTATAGGCCCCTCTTAAAATCGAGTTTGGAGAAGATAGAGGCTCCTTGAACACAGTCGAAAACTTCAAAAATTTGGGGAAGAGGATAACGTTTTTTTAGCGTAATTTTGTTGAATCCGCGAAAGTCGATACAGGGTCTTAGGGATCCATCCTTCTTCACGAACAAGAAGCCTGCCCCAGCGGGGGAAGTAGAGTTGCGGATGAATCCTTTCTCCAAATTTTCTTGGATGTAAGACGTCATAGTCTCAGTTTCAGGAACGGATAAAGGATATGACTTTGACTTCGGGAGGATGGTTCCTGGAATTAAATCAATAGGACAATCGTAGGGACGATGGGGAGGCAGTACCTCAGCTTGAACTTTATTAAAAACATCCAGGAACTCGTGATACACCTTCGGCAGGATAGATAGGTCGGAAGGAACGGAATCCAAACCAGCGAGCACAGCAGCAGGAGGAGTGGTAGACAGAGGCTCAGGCTAAGAAGACCATTGGATAGGTAAGATATCGGTCCAATCTATGCGCGGATTGTGGAGCTGCAGCCAAGGCAATCCTACAATGACCTGAACGGTGGGAGAATGGAAGACATCAAAAACTATTACCTCGAGGCGCATGCGCGACGGCGAGAGACATGGTCGCATAGGATAGGAGCTCCGTGCCTCGCTTTACAGAAAACACGAGCTGAAACCTAACACAATCCCCAAAACTACTGCCATTTACCCCAAATAAAGCACACATCACGACAAGATGTCCAGGAAAGGCCCCAAGATGTCAAAAAAGAAAGGGTTGCCGGAGTACTTCGGCCTCGCCAGGATGAGCGGAGCGGGAGCAGAAATTGCGCCTAATTCAAACGCTGGGTCTGAAACAGAGCCGGACTGCGAGGAAGATGAGCAGGACAACCCGGCGCTGCGACCAGCAAGCAAGGTGACTTTGACAAACTCTATTCCGATCTAAAGACATTATTCCAGGCGGAGATTAAAGATCTTAAGAAAGAGGTGACCGGACTGGGGGAGAGAACAAGTACATTAGAGAACAAAATGGACCACTCGATCAGAGCAATTAAAAAGCACAATCGGAAACTCCTGGCTCTCCAGGACCAGGTGAATGAATTACGGGAGTGCCAAGAGGACTCAGAGAATAGGGACAGGCGCAATAATCTCCGGATTAGAGGAGTCCCTGAAGCTATCCTGGACTGTGACGAGTATATAACAAAATGGCTGGAGACTCTATTACCGGACACCCCTAAAGACTACCTGGCGCTGGATCGGTGCCATCAGGCCCTGAGAGCTAAACCTCTCCAAAATGAGCAGTCCACGGATATTGTGCTCCGGATGCACCACTACAGAACAAAAGAAGCTGTCCTACATAAAACTAGACCCTTACCTGTCGTGGAATACGAGGGCACGAGGCTGTCAATCTTCCAGGACCTGTCCCCTGTAACACTGGCCCACCGCAGATCCCTGCTACCGATCACGAAAGCCCTAAGAGAGAAGGGGGTGAGATACCGGTGGACCTTCCCCTTCGGCCTTCTTGTGGCAAGGGGAGGCAAGGCGGTCACAATGAGGGAGCTGGAAGAGGGGGCAGCCTTCCTCCACAAGTTGGGCCTGGGTGATGCCCCTACGGTCTCTGATCCAACGAGCCCGCTCCCAGAACCCATATGGGAGCAGAACACTAAGTCCCCCAGGGCTCAGAGAGGAAAAGAATGAAGGGAAGAGATCCACAAGTTAAAGTTGTGGCAGTAGTTGCATTTAAATAAGCTGCTGAAAAGTTGTCCCCAGGTCCCAGTGGCTCCACGCCACAGATAGGCCCCCCACCCCCCAAAGGGAGAGACGCGGGTACCTGAGATGGCGGGAACCCACGGTGAGGCGCAGGAGCCGGAAGAGAGTGAAGAGTGGGAAGCAGGAGCAAGCGCCCATACCTCCGCTCTGGTGAGACGCAAAATGGCGGCAGCCCAGAAGCGCGTCATAAGGTGGAACCGGAAGGAGCGACGCCATCTTGGAGGTGGCGCGTGGACGGACCCCGTCGTCGCAAGCAGATGACGTCAGCACCCAGGACAGCCAAGGCCGGAGGCCCCGAAAGGTGGCCAAGGAGCACCGGATCGGCAAGTCGGGCATGAAATGGACACCACACGAGGCAGAGGGTAGCGGCGGGAGTTTCAAAAATTAGGCAGTATAGACACCGGCGCAAGCACAATGGAGGACAAAGAAGCGGCGATAGCAAGAGGGGAGGGGAGGTGAATGCGGGCTATGTAGTAGGCCGAGGAGGGCAGAAAGGAGGTGTTACGGGGTAGTGTGTCAGCAGGAAGTAAGGCTACAAGGAGGGGGAGTAGGAAAGATAAGAGGACGGGGCAGGAGCACGAGAGGGTCACTAAAGAAGGAAGGAGACAGAAATGGGACAGAGATGGGGAGAGTAAGTGAGCTGAGATTGTAGAAGGGAATAGACAGAGGTTGTATAAGAATGGGAGAGAGCAGGATGTGAAGGTGTAGAGTGGTGACTGGCAGAAGTGAGACTGGGGGAAGTGACAGGAGGGTGTGAGCTGAGAGCTAGGTCAGAAGTGGAGGGAGGAAGTTATAAGGTAGGGGAGAGAGAGCAAGTTGCAGAGTAGGGTAAGGTAGGTTATGAGTTAGAAAGGTAAGAAAGGTTTGCTTGAGAAAGGAGCGAGGGAGCAGGGACGGGCATCACTAGGAGAGGGTGGTTGGGCGGAGGAGCAGGAGGGCTAGCTACATAGGAATAGAGAGATGAGTTGTTGGTGAATAGACGGTGGGCATACAAGATGGAAGGACAGGCACAGAGCAGACGACAAGGGAGGAGGCAAATGGACAGGCGGCCGGGCATTCCTCTAGACAGAAGAAAGGGGAGGGCAATATGCCTAACCCGCCTACATTCATTCAAAAGCCATAGGGGGGAAGGTACGGGTGGAGTAAGTACAGCGCATAGCGAAAGGAGTGGGTGGAGGAACAAGGAGGGTAAAGCATCACTAAGGACAAGGTGAGGAGGAGGGCCAGAGCTATTAGACCAAGGCAAGGACTGGGATGTGGGGGCATCCACTAGTAGTTAGATAGGTTTCGTTAGTAAAGTTAAGAGAAGAGCGAGGCAGGAGTGACTGGAGGTGACCTGCTTCAAAGTCCGCATGGGCCACGCGCTAGGGAATGGGAGGGAGGTTCCCCAGGTCCCTAGTGAAGCCCTTTGGGTCAGGACTCTTGGATGGGGCGACACCCGCTCCAAGCCAACCCTGGACTGCTGGAGAGGAGTTCGGGAACTCAAAGGCGAAGACCTCGGCGTGAGGACAATCTCGTCAAGACGTCGAGAAATACTACGTTATAAAATGTGTTGTGTGTTGTTTATGTCTCCCCCGGTTTCCCCTTTTGTGTGCCCCCCCCCTTTGTTTCCTGAGGTGAGAGGGAGGCGAGCCGAGACACAAGGAGGAGTCGTGGCTCCAGAGGTGGACCCCACGCCCAAGGCAGAATCAGAGTACGGCCGGAACGTCAACCCATGTTCTTCAATGAGTAAGGAACTCCGGCTAATATCCCACACGTTAAGGGGTTTAACAGTCCGGCGAAGCATAGGGTGGCCTTCAGGGATTATAAACGTAAGGGGGCAGAAATCTTATTTTTACAAGAAACACATTTTTCCCAGGACAACTGCCCTAGATACCTCGATAAAGATTTTAGGGTGCACTTCATGTCCTCTGCAAGAGTTAAAAAACGAGGGGTGGCCATCTTAATACATAACCACATACCATTTGTACTCGACAGGACATTTAGTGACAGGGAGGGTAGGTTCCTAATCGTGCGGGGAGCAATACGAGGGTTTCCTATCACACTGGCAACGATCTACGCCCCTAACGATAAGGCCGCAGTCTTTTTTGACAAATTCTTCGGGAAACTTCGCAAAGTGGCAAAAGCGGACAATATCGTAGCAGGAGACCTGAATAGGGCACTGAACGAGGACCTAGATAGATGCTCGACCTCTAACGCAACACACAGACAAGACGTATTAACAATCAAAAAAGGACTAAAAGACTGCCAACTACTCGATATATAGAGGGAACAACATCAGGGAATGAGAGAATACACCTTCTTCTCCCACCCACATAACAGCTACAGTAGGATAGGTTACTTCCTTGTGTCCAATAGAATGGTCCCCGGGGTCTCTCGATCCGAGATCCATGATATTTCATGGTCTGACCACGCATCTATCGAGCTGCGATGCACACTTATACCACTAGAATACCCAGAGCGAACTGGAAGTTGAATGAGATCTTGCTGAAAATCCCAGCCCTAGAGCGGGAGGTAGGGGATAAACTCAAACAATATTTCGAGGCGAATGAGGGGAGTGTGACTTCACACTCCACTCTGTGGGAGGCCCATAAGGCTACCATCAGAGGGGTACTAATGAATTTGGCCGCCAAAAGGGAAAGAGAGAGTAAGATTCACGAGTTAGAAAAACAGCTAGCGGAGCTCTCCTCCCTACACAAAATAACTAAGAGTGACCACACACTGAAACAGGTATTAGACACCATAACTAAATTTAATCTCCTCCCTTCCGCCCAGGCTGAGAAGGAAATGGCCTGGTCTCACCAGAAATATTATGAAAAAGCAAACAAGCCTGACACACTACTTGCCAATAAGCTAAGAAACAAGCTTCCAAATTACCACATTCACGCAATTCGAAATAACAAGGGCGACCTGACCTCCATTCCTGGGAAAATTGTAGAAGAGTTTAAAAAGTACTACGAAAAGCTATATAATGGAGATAAGGTCACCCACAATGCTATAACAGGAGAGTCGTTAAAGACCTTCCTCAAAGAGGCGAACCTTCCGATTTTGGAAAGAGGTGAGAGGGAGGCGCTCCAATCGGACTTTACGATAGAGGAGTTGTCTGCGGTCATCAAAGCGCTAAAACCTGCCAAAGCACCATGGCCGGATGGCTTTTCAAATTTATACTACAAAAAGTATGTCAAAATACTAGCCCCCCACATGCTAAAACTATTCAACGAAATTCTAGCAGGGGCCTCATTCCCAGCACAAATGCTACAAGCCTCAATCTCTGTGATCCATAAACCGGGAAAGGACCCGGCAGACTGTAAGAGCTACCGGTCAATTTCACTGATTAACTCTGATATCAAAATTTACTCCAAACTTATAGCCAACAGGGTGGGTATTGTCCTTCCCAGGTTGATCCACACGGATCAGGTAGGGTTTATCAGAGGGAGGCAAGCGGCAGACAACACCAGGAGAATTATTGATTTGATTGACCTGGCCCAAAAGAAAAACATACACTCCTTGGTGTTAAGTCTGGACGCTGAGAAAGCCTTCGACAGGATAGACTGGCCCTACCTAACAGAAACATTGAGAGTGTTTGGCTTTGAGGGACGCCTCCTGCAAGCCATCCTTGCCTTATACGAAAGCCCTACAGCGAGAGTGAGACATCAGGGTTTCCCCTCAGACCAATTTGCAATCAGGAGCGGAACTAGGCAGGGGTGCCCGCTGTCGCCACTGCTGTTTGCCTTGTGCATAGAGCCCTTAGCGGCACACATTAGAAATAGCCCAGGAATCCCAGTTGGAGATCAGATGCACAAAGCCGCCCTATATGCCGATGATATTATTCTAACATTATCCAAACCTCTCACGTCTCTCCCAAACGTATTCAACATCCTGGGCAAATTTAACCAAATTTCGAGGTTTAAAATCAATCAGTCTAAATCCGAAGCCCTCAATATCAATTTACCAAAAGAAGTAGAAAAACTGATTGACCTCAATTTTAATTTTAAATGGCAAGCCTCTGCTATTAAATATTTAGGGGTATATCTCACAAGGGACTACAAAATATTATGTAAAGCAAACTTTCCCAGGGTAATTAAGACACTGGGGGAGGATCTCAGGACTTGGATGAAGGGGAGTATTTTGTGGATTGGGAGGATATATAGCGTGAAAATGAACCTCCCCCCAAAGATGTTATATCGTTTCCAGAGTCTCCCTATCCCTTTGGTACAAGTTGACATCCTCTCCTTACAGTCACAAATCATGAAATTTATCTGGAATAAGAAAAGCCCAAGAATTGCTAAGTGTATCTTAAAGCGACCCACAATAAGAGGAGGTTTAGCGGTGCCTTGCTTGCAGGCTTACTACAAAGCAGCCCAATAAGGGCAGATTCTCCAATGGCACACAGACCCAAGCTTACAGAGATGGGTAGAGTTGGAGAAGCAGTGTTGTGCACCGATCGAACTCCAAAACTTAATCTGGCTACCCAAAAAAGGGGTACGCAAGATACAAATGCCGCTGCAGACCATGGCCAACTCACTAAGAGTCTGGGAGGCCACTAAATTTAGCTGTACGTTGACTACTAGAAACTCACTCATGACACCAATTGCTGGCAACCCAGACTTCGCTCCAGGACTGAATGGCAAGAACCTCTTAAATTTGACTAGGAAGGGGATAACCCGCCTTAAAGATCTGGAGGGTACAACATCTATACAATCATTTGAGCAAATTAAAGCCTCTAAAGCTATCCCAAACAGTGAATTCTTTAGGTACCTTCAGATCAGAGATTTTTACAATAAAACACCAATCAGACCGGCACGAACTAATTTTGAGCAGCTGTGTTCCAGAGGTACGGACACAAGGGGACTTACATCTAGAATGTACAGGGAAGTGATCTGTCCAACGACGCCCAACGAAAACAGACTGTACTACATTAGGCACTGGGAAGCGGATTTAGGGGAGACGTTAGAGGACGAGGAATGGGACAGAATTATCCAAGCAGCAGCAAAAAGCTCAATCTGTACCACATTAAAGGAGAACGCATATAAAGTCCTTATGCGGTGGTATTACACCCCAACTCGTTTAGCTAAATTCGTTAGAGGATACTCCCCGCTCTGTCCTAAACAGTGCGGGGAGGTGTCAGATCTGCGACACATGCTGTGGTCTTGCGCAAGAGTGGCCCCTATGTGGGAAGAAATTAGAAACTGGATACAGCGGATTCTCGGTTTGGAGATCCCCCTGGACCCGTGGGTGTTCCTGTTGGGCAGACGGGTCCAGGGTCTGTCAAATGCAGCGCACAAATTAATCGCGCATTTTGCTACAGCCACGAGGTGCGAGATCGCAGCATTATGGAAGCAGCAAGATATCCCAATTATCCCTAAGATCAGAAACAGGATTTGGCACGTCTGCCGGATGGAACAATTAACAAGTTTGGTTAATGACTCCGGCACAAATTACCTAAAAGTCTGGGCACCTTGGCTGGCTCAGTTAGACATCCCAGGGGTGGATGCCGCCACGATTCTTCATTGATAAGATTAGATGCGTTCTCCTTTGAAGGTCAGAAATACGACACAGCGACAAACTGGTAGAGGACAGCCCCACAGGTAGAGGTTCGGAAAGCAGACACAAAGGCAGCCCTTGCCCCAGAGGGACATCCCATTTAGTATCCGCCAGGACTTGGAAAGCACAGCAACGAACAAAGAAACTCGCCGCCTCAGACCCCGGCGCCTTCTCTCTTCCTCCTCCCCCCCCCCCCCCCCCCCCCCCCCCCCGGTTCCCTTGTCTGATCCGTCTTGTCATATGTTGGTTGTTGTTGGCGGTTGAAAAGCTTTCATGTTTTTTGTTTCTGTAATTGGAAGTGACACAATGGGCTGTGAAATAATGTCTGTACATGTAACTCCAATAAAAAATTTAAGTTGGAAAAAAAAAAAACTATTACCTCCTTATGGCCATCCGCCATGGTCAACGTAAGAGGAATGGACTCCCAGATAATGAAAGCTGGCTGAAGCGGACGTCCGTCGATAGCTTCAAGTCCAATGGGCACTTTTCCTTTTACTTCTAATAGAAGATTAGGGCCCGTCAGCGTTACAGGAAGCAAGAGTTTCTTTGGGAGATCCTTAGGGAGAGAGGGGCAAGAAGAGATTGTACCCAGCAAAAGCCCCTCTACCTTTACTGGGTGTTCCCGTTGAGAAAAAGCGTAAATAAAAAACACAGTCTGAGGTTATTTTGAAACAGAATAACACGTGAATTTATTCAAGTCAAGTGCACAACGGAGACAGCTTCAAAACAAAAGCTCTCTAAACAATAAACATGGTATGCCATATTAGAAATCCTCCCCAGGGAGGTCAGTACGCCGCACAGCCGTGGAGCAAGAACTTCAGGAAAGGCTGATCAGTGATGCATGAAACTTTAATAAGACAAAGTGCAAACGGATACTCTTGACGCATTTCGGCCCGTCAGGCCTTTGTCAAAAGAGTGATCCGTTTGTGAAAACATAATGCATATATAGCAGATGCAAGTTACAACACCTGTGGTCAAGCCCCAAACAAATGGGTAACAGGTGTACGTCATGACACTGCTAATACTAGCACACAAAATTTAAAAACAGTGCTGGAATTAAAAAATGACCAATCTACACGTTTGGCAGGAAAAACATATATAATGCAATGTATAGTTAAACCAAAATCCACTAATAGTTGGTCAAAAGAACTAAAAAACATGTATATTAAAAGAAAAAAAGCACAAATGTAAATAAAGTTTTGATGAAATTCAACATAATTCTATGAAAACTCCCGGACTGATGATTTTTTGCAAGAGAAAATTGAGAGAGCTGTCAGTCCACAAATAACTTGTTGATGTGATATTGTAAATAATAAGTTGTCTGAATATGGAACAATAAAAGTAAGACAACGAGATGCATAAAATGTAAAAAAAGGGGGTAGGTGGGAAACCAGATGGAAGGGGGGGGGAAAAGGGAAGGGGGACAGGGAGGGGAGAGGGAGGAAGGACAAGGGGAGGGGGGAGGAGAGGAGGGGAAAAGGAGGGGTGGGAAAGGGAAGGGAAAAAGGAAGAAGAAAAGAAAACATATATTGAAACCAATAAATGAAAAAAATATTGAAAAAAAAAATATATATATATATATGCATCAGTTACATCTCAAGAAAATGTTACAGTTCCCATCAACATTTGGCCGTGAGGCTGCAATGGATTCAGGAAAATATCCATGACATCTCTTTTTTATTTAGTCGGTTCAATCTATCGCTCACCCTATACAAGAGGGGACGTGGTTCAACCGACAGAATGAGAATTTTTTAAGTCCACCAAGTGGACATGTACAAAAGTTTTGATAGTGGATGTAATAAACTTTGTTATTGATTAGGTCTGATTGTTCTGAGATAGAATGACAATGATGATGAGGTTCTTCCCACATATTTATATTGGCAATCCGCATGAATTCACACTAGAACAACGTGACTTGTTTGACAGTAATAAACGGTTGATTCTATGTTTACCTTTTGGAAACAATGTGTGTACTCCTTAGTTGGTGTAGCATATTGCAACATTTGCAGAAGCTGCATCTGAAAAAACTCTTGGTATGTTCTTATGCAAGATGAGTTGGAGGTTTGTACATGCTTCTAGAAATGGATGAGGAATAAGTGGGGCCCTTCTGAAAGCAATTGGGACCGTGTGTGTATATGGATCCAAAAATCTTTGTCCAGTTTTCGTATGTTCCAGTGTTTGGACACTATCTGTCTAATGTGAGCCTGTTTGCTAAATTTGTAATAAATAATGGCATATTTGAAATGTGTTTGTTATTTTGATTTTTTTTAATAGATCACACGGTACACAGTTTTAGCATTAAGGGGCCACATCAACATCAGCTTATTATATCCCCTGGACAAGAATTTGTCACTTATGTTTTGGAATGTTTCAAAAAGGTCTGGGTTGGAAAGGCGTCTATAACGCAGAAATTGTCCTTAGGGATCCCACGTATCAATGTCTGGGGTGACTGCTTTTGGCATTGTAGATATGAATTCCTGGCAGTTGGTTTTGGAAGATATCAGTTTGTATACCAGTTGATAGGGTCACCATGGATAGTCACATCAAGGTAATTGATATTAACAGTATCAGTTTCAAAAGTAAAGTGAAGTTTTGTTTATTGAAACTCTTAATACCAACAATATAAATCTTCACTTTACTTTTGAAACTGATACTGGTTAATATCAATTACCTTGAGGTGATATCCATGGTGACCCTATAGGTCAAACTGATATTATACACAAAAACATGCCAGGAATTCATATCTACATGCCAAAAGCAGCACCCCAAGACATTGATACGTGGGATCCCTAAGGGACAAATTTATGCGGGTATAGACGCATTTGCTTCGACCAGGAAACCTTTTTGAAACATTCCAAAACATTAAGTGACAAATTCTTGTCCAGGGGATATAATAAAGCTGATGTTGATGTGGCCCTCCTTAATGCTAAAACTGTGGACCGTGTGGATCTATTAAAAAAGAAAATCAGAAATAAACAAACAAATTTTCAAGATATGCCATTATTTATTACAAAATTTAGCAAACAGGCGTCACAAATTAGACAGATAGTGTCCAAACACTGGAACATACTAAAACTGGACAAAGATTTGGATACATATACAACACACGGTCCCAGATTTGCTTTCAGAAGGGCCAACACATTAGCCTCATCCATTTCTAGAAGCATGTACAAACCTCCAAATCAATCTCGCATAAGTAACATACCAAGAGGTTTTTTCAGATGCAGCTTCTGCAAATGTTGCAAATATGCTACACCAACTAAGAGAGTACACACATTGTTTCCAAAAGGTAAACATAGAATCAACACCTTTATTAACTGTCAAACAAGTCATGTTGTCTATGTGATTACATGCGGATGCCAATATAAATATGTGGGAAGAACCATCAGATCATTGTACATTCGTATCTCAGAACATATCAGACTAATCAATAAGAAAGATTTATTACATCCACTATCAAAACATTTTGTACAATGTCCACTTGGTGGACTTAAAAAATTCTCATTCTGTGCGGTTGAACACGTCCCCTCTTGTATTAGGGGAGGCGATAGATTGAACCGACTAAATAAAAAAGAGATGTCATGGATATTTTCCCTGAATACATTGCAGCCTCACGGCCTAAATGTTGAATGGGAACTGAAACATTTTCTTGGAGATTAACTGATGCATATAGTATATATATATATATTTTTTTCAATATTTTTTTTTCAATTTATTGGTTTCAATATATGTTTTCTTTTCTCTTCCTTTTCCCTTCCCTTTCCCACCCCTCCTTTTCCCCCTCCTCTTGTCCTTCCCCCCCCTCCCCCCCCTCCCCTCCCCCCCCCCCTTCCATCTGGTTTCCCACCTACCCCCCTTTTTTTACATTTTATTGCATCTCTTGTCTTATCTTTTATTGTTCCATTATTCAGACAATTATTATTTAAATATCAACATCAACAAGTTATTTGTGACTGACAGCTCTCTCAATTTTCTCTTGCAAAAAATCATCAGTCCGGGAGTTTTCATAGAATTATTGTTGAATTTCATCAAAACTTTATTTACATTTGTGCTTTTTTCTTTTAATATACATGTTTTTAGTTCTTTTGACCAACATATTAGTGATTTTGGTTTAACATACATTGCATTATATATGTTTTTCCTGCCAAACGTGTAGATTGGTCATTTTTTAATTCCAGCAGTTTTTAAATTTTGTGTGCTAGTATTAGCAGTGTCATGACGTACACCTGTTACCCATTTGTTTGGGGCTTGACCACAGGTGTTGTAACTTGCATCTGCTATATATGCATTATGTTTTCACAAACGGATCACTCTTTTGACAAAGGCCTGATGGGCCGAAACGCGTCAAGAGGATCCGTTTGCACTTTGTCTTATTAAAGTTTCATGCATCACTGATCAGCCTTTCCTGAAGTTCTTGCTCTACGGCTGTGCGGCGTACTGACCTCCCTGGGGAGGATTTCTAGTGTTCCGGTGCCTGCTGCCTGCTGCCTGCACACTGGGCTGTGTCTGGTGTATCTGTGTCTCCCTGCTATACCCGGATGTACCGGCACTGCCGCCGGTCAGGTGACCACCCACCGCGATCGAGCGGATGCAGGGTTGGCGGCAGAAGAGAGTGCTGGCGACGTGAGAGGATCATTTCATCAAGAGATATCGCAGACAGAGGGACATGCAGCATTTTCATGCAGGAGGATAGACCGGCCACTTCATCACGTCCCCCAGCTGTAAGTTATCTCCCTTTAAGTTTTTCTCCAACTTTATTGTGCTTACGGCTAGCCAGTTGCAGAGAATTACATGTACAAAGAATACACTGGGGGATAGTGGCATTCATTACCCAGACTTATTGTTATCCTAAACACCATTTCACAGCTGCAGCTACATTTTCTGAGCGCCTGGTGGGTTAACTTGCTGTTTACCCATTTCACATTTGTAATTATTTCAAATAAAGTTAACTGTATCAACTTTGCTACACTGTGTAATAGAATTTTTAGTCAATAATAATGTATGTTAAAAAACTAACGTAGATTCATGTAGCCAACATGAATTGGAGTTGTAGGGCATAAATGTAGTCTATGTGCAAATGACAGTTGCCTTACATTTGTATGGACATTTGTATATTATACACTTTACATAAGTTTAAAATGTCATTAAATACACATGTGTAATAATGATAAAACATGTAGTAATGCACAAATAATTATGATTTTTATCTAAATTCATATTCACAACACATTTAAAACAAACAGAAAGACAACATGTAAGCATTTGTGTGAACAACAACAACACAAAACAATATTCATTATAAAAAAATATATATTTTGTCTTTTTATTTTGTGAACGAGTAACTGGCCTGTTTGATGGCTCACTTTCATTTGTTCGTGGCCTACCACCTCTTTTACTTATTGTGGTTTTCGGGGTAATGACTGTTGCACTTTGTGTCTGGACAATTGCTGCAGCACTCTGGACATGGGTAGACACTGGAAGATTTTGAGGCTGGTTATAGACAGGTGCACTTTGGGCCTGGTTAGACACTGGAAGAATTTGAGGATGGTTATAGACAGGTGCACTTTGGGCCTGGTTAGACACTGGAAGAATTTGAGGCTGGTTATAGACAGGTGCACTTTGGGCCTGGGTATAGACAGGTGCACTTTGGGCCTGGGTATAGACAGGTGCACTTTGGGCCGGCAGAAGAGAGTGCTGGCGACGTGAGAGGATCATTTCATCAAGAGATATCGCAGACAGAGGGACATGCAGCATTTTCATGCAGGAGGATAGACCAGCCACTTCATCACATCCCCCAGCTGTAAGTTATCTCTCTTTAAGTTTTTCTCCAACTTCATTGTGCTTACGGCTAGCCAGTTGCAGAGAATTACATGTGCAAAGAATACACTGGGGGATAGTGGCATTTATCACCCAGACTTATTGTTATCCTAAACACCAGTTCACAGCTGTAGCCACATTTTCTGAGTGCCTGGTGGGTTAACTTGCTGTTTACCCGTTTCACATCCATGGTATGCCATATATTTATACCCTAAATCCTAAAGCTCCACCCCTTTATGGGGGGGCTTGCACGTCACTAAACATTATTTCATTTTGTAATACATAACAATACAAAAGCTGATGTCATTTTGTAATACATAATAATATTGTATAACTGCCTGTCAGCTAGAAACCATTCTGGGGTTAAATGGGATGTGCCTATCCTACCACCTGGCATTTGTGTGAGAACTAGTTTCACTGCGAGAATCTAAGTTTATCTCATGGGTTCTCATAACCTTTAGCCTGTTTACACTTTCAATTTGAAGCTGATTGGATGAGGAAGGGTCAATAAATTCAGCTAAGAGCGATAACATTCCATTTTCTGCTTCACACATTTGTTTATACAGAAATGTAACACAGAAATTAAGACTCACAGAGACAAGACAAGATGGCGGATTGAAATATTCACACAAAATGGCTTCATCCTAAATGCTGTTATGCCTGACCCCCTAATATCTCATCTTTGTCACCGTTTCCCGGCTTCAGGGGACAGTTCTGGAGCCGATGTTCTGGGGACCACAATAGAAACAGAGACCCTTCTGATGACGTCTCATTCTCTCCGCAGCCTGTAGTTGTTGGCTACCGATTTGCATCGGTTCAGGAGCGTTCAAAGCCAGGAAGGGCGAAGCAGGAGACCTGTGAGAGACAGAGGAAGGAGGAAGAGAACGGGAACAGTGTCGCTCATGACATCGTTCTTGGGTACGTTGATCCATACGTATGCTGAGAGTAATCAGTTGTTCCAGAGAGGAAGGCCGGGCGTGAGTTGCGAGATCATCTTTCAACGTATCAGACAGACCGTGCCAGTATGCTGTGGCTAGTGCCTCGTCATTCCATTGAGTCTCCGCGGCGAGAGTGCGGAACTCTATAGCATATCTAGCAGCCGATCTTCGTGCCTGTGAGATGTGAAATAAAGAAAAGGCGGCCGTCTCCCGGCGTGCGGGAGTGTCAAACACTTGTTGGAATGCATGCCTAAATTTAGGGTAATCTTGGGTCAACTCAGGTTTGTGCTCCCAAAGGGGAGAAGCCCAAGCGAGGGCTTTGCCGGTTAGTAAAGCGTAAATGTAGGCCACCTTGGTACGGCCGGTAGGAAAGAGAGAGGGAGACATTTCAAATTGCACCTCGCATTGGTTTAGGAATACACGGCAAGCAAGAGGGTCCCCATCATACCGGTTGGGAGGTGGTATACGTGGTCCTAAGTTACCGTAGGACACTGAGACAGGAGGTGACGGAGCCACTGGGGTTTCCTGGAGAGAGAGGTTAGCAAGCTGTTGCGAAACAGTGGTTAACTGGCTACTGACAATTTGTAAATGTTCCAAGGAAACGCCTTGGCCCACCTCAGGGTGGTCTGCATTTATTGGGCTCTGCATAATGTAACGCCTGTATGCCCGCAGACCTGGCCAGTCCCCAGTACTGAGGTGGGTAAGGTTATAACACGCACCCACAGCAGTGAAAGCGTGCCCGGAGTGTGGTAGTGCGTTGCCGGGCCTGTTGAGAAAATGTTAACAGATACTTGCAATGTCCAGGATCTCAGAGTTTGGATTGTAATGTCCGTGTGCCAGAGTTCAGGGGTAACAGAGAGCAGCGTAATCAAGTCCATAAGCCAGTGTTCGAGGATAGGAGAAGGCAGCGTAAACGTATCCGAATGCAGGGTCCAAGGGCAGGAGAAAGCAGGGTAATCCAATTTAAAGCAGAGTTCAAGCCAGGGAGATCCAAAGGTAAACAGGGACAGGAACCAGCGCTGAAAGAGACAGGACAGCCAAGCATAGAGACTGCACACACAGGGGTCACAAGAAGCTATGTAGAGCAATGAGCTAGAGGACAGACAGGGATTATAAAGGAGGGAGAACCACTGGGAGAGAGAGGAGGAGCAGAGGGCAGAGTGAGGGGTTGTAGAGATAGGTCAGAAGGAGTGAGGGAAGAGACAGGTAAATCAGACAGGGAAAGGGTTTGCACACTATGAGGGGCGGAACCAGGGCTCAGGGAAGACTTACAAGTGGAGCGTGTGCGTGCGTCTTCTGTAAGGGCTGGATGCGCGCGCACTGTGTGTGCCAGGGAGAGTGAGGAGCATCACGCCGCGGGGGCGCTTGCCACGGACGGCGAGGGGGCAGGAGGAGCAGCTGAAGGAGGTAACGTAACGGGAGAGGGAAAAGAGAGGCGCCGCGAGCAATAAGTGCCGCGGGGAGGATCGGGTGTTTGAGGATAAGCGCGCACCTTGCGGGGAACGCGCGTGACAGCTGGACGTGCGTCCGGACAGGGCGCAGAGGAACGGGTGCAGGAGGAGGAAGGTAGAGATGAACGAGGAGGCTGAGGAGAAAGGTCAGAGGCAGGGAGAACAGGGGTGACGGGGACACATTGGGAAGCAGGAATCCCCTGAACCGTCACAGGGTACCTTCAGCCTGATGTTCCTGGATGACAACCAGACCTTGTTGTCAGGTTTAAGGTCCAGAGCAGATCTGCGATGGCGATCTGCCTGATTCTTTTACCCATTGACAGCTTGCCTGATGTTGACCTGTATCTTTCTCCACAGGTCCGGTAAGGTTTTAATCCTGTCATACACCGCTGAGACCCCTGAGGAAGGTAAAACAAGAGGAAGAGTGGAAGGGTTGAAACCGTAATTCAGCAAAAACGGTGACTCCAGGGTAGAGCTGCTTCGTGCGTTATTGTGGGCGAATTCTGCCCAGGGTTAGAGTTCCGCCCAGTCATCTTGGAATCCGACGTAAAGCAACATAGATACTGTTCCAGGGACTGGTTGGTCCTCTCTGTTTGACCATTGGTCTGTGGGTGGTATACCGACGAGAAATGGAGGGCGATACCTAGCTGAAGACAAAACAAGCGCCAGAAACGAGAAATGAATTGCGATCCTCTATCTGAAACTATTTTCAAGGGTACGCCATGTAACCGAAAGATCTCCCTGATAAAGATATCAGCTAATCTGGGAGAGTTGGGCAGACCCTTGAGTGGTATGAAATGGGACTGCTTGGAAAAACTGTCTACTACTACTACAAGAATCGTGTCCATACCTTTGGAACTAGGCAAGTCTACAATGAAATCCATCGACAAATGTGTCCATGGCCGATCCAGAACAGGTAGAGGTTGAAGGAGACCTGCAGGAGGTATCCTGGGAGTTTTAGTCCTGCCACACATAGGGCACGCAGCTACAATTTTTTTATGTCCTTTTGCATTCCTGGCCACCAAAAGGTGCGAGAGATGAGATCCAAGGTCCTTTTGGTGTCGGGATGGCCTGCAGATTTGGACGAATGACTCAATTCGAGAACCTTCTTACGGTGTGGTGGTGAAGTGACGGTCCTGTGGAGGCGAGATGCTAGGACGGATGTGGCCTTGTTGGCTAACAATTTCCTTGAGTGCTCCAATTGATGTGGCCGAGAGAATACATTTGGGCGGTAAAATGGGTTTTTGCTGATCTTCAGTCTTGTCATCCAGGGAGAATTGTTGAGAAAGAGCGTCAGCTTTAATATTCTTGGATTCGGGAAGGTAGGAAATTATGAAATTAAACCTAGAGAAAAACAGTGACCCTCTGGCTTGGCGGGCTCCCAGGCGACGTGCGCCTTCAATGTAAAGCAAGTTCTTATGATCCGTGAGGGTGGTTATCGGATCTTCAGTGCCCTCAAGCAGATGTCTCCATTCTTCGAGAGCTAGCTTCATGGCCAGGAGTTCCCAGTTCCAGACGTCGTAGTTGCATTGGGCCGGAGAATTTTTTTTCGAAAAAAAAATGCACAAGGATGTAACCTGGACAGGGAATTCTTCCTTTGGGACAGAACGGCACCTACGGCCACATCTGAGGCGTCAACCTCAAGGGTAAAAGGAAGCTTGGGATCAGGGTGAATGAGAATGGGGGTGGATACAAAAGCTTTTTTGAGATGGGCGAAAGACTGGAGAGCAGCAGCAGACCAAGAAGCAAGGTCCACTCCCTTCTTGGTTAATTCCATAAGTGGGGCCACTAGAGAAGAACATTTTTGGATAAACCTACGGTAATAGTTTGAAAAACCAAGGAAGCGTTGTATAGCCTTCAGGGTGGTAGGTTGCGGCCAATCTAGGACGGCTTTGACCTTGGCAGGATCCATGATGAGACCGGAATCAGAAATGATGTAGCCTAGAAACATGGTGGATGTTTGATGAAAATGACATTTCTCCAGTTTAGCAAAAAGTTTGTTCTGACATAAGCGAAGGAGCACCTGTTTCACATGAGAGATGTGTTCCTGTCTGGATTTGGAAAAAATTTAAATGTTATCAAGATAAACGATTACAAAAGAGTTGAGGAGATCTCTGAAAATGTAATTTACGAAATCCTGAAACACGGCTGGGGTAGTGCACAGACCAAAGGGCATGACCAAGTACTCATAATGTCCATCTCTCGTGTTGAAAGCCGTCTTCCATTCAACACCCTGACGGATCCTGACCAGATTATAGGCACCACGTAAGTCCAACTTCGAAAAGATACTAGCTCCTTGAAATCAATCAAACAGTTCATTGATAAGGGGCAATGGGTAGCATTTTTTTACAGCAACCTTGGTAAGGGACCGGTAGACTATGCAAGGGTGTAAGGATTCATCCTTCTTCACAAAGAAAAACCCTGCGCCCGCAGGAGAAGTGGATTTCCTGATAAACCCCTTCTGTACGTTCTCCGCAATGTACTCTTTCATTGCCTTGGTCTCCGGCATAGACAACGGATAAGAAGTGCCTCTGGAGGGTGTAGTGCCTGGAAGCAGATCGATGGGACAATCGAACGGGCGGTGGGGGGGGGAGAACCTCAGATCGGACCTTATCGAAGACGTCCTGAAACTCAGCGTACTCGTCTGGCAATTGTACCTTCTCCTGTTCCTCGGACACGTTGGTACCCCCGATACTACTTGCCTCCAGAATGCACTTCTTGTGGCAAAATGTACCCCATTGGATGAGTTCCTTGTTGAGCCAATCAACCCAAGGGTTGTGAATCTATAGCCAGGGTAGCCCGAGGATCACGTTGATGGAAGGAGTATGAATGACATTGAATTGGATCTTTTACATGTGTGTGTCTTGCACCTTGAGTTGGAGCACCTCTGCCTCCAAGGAGATAAAGGAGCACCTCTGCCTCCAAGGAGGTCTTCCGTCTGTGGCTTCAAGAGCGATGGGCTTCTTTCTGTGCCTGGTAGGAATCAGATGGTGTTCTGCGAAGGCTTGATCTTTGAAGTTTCCTCTGGCACCTGAATCGATGAAAGCACGTGTGGATACTTGAAATCCCTCTCCAAAGAGTGTAATGGGGACAAGAATGCGAGACGGGTTATCAGTAGAAATAGGGGAGAGAAAAAGCGTTCCAAATGAGACTCCCCCAGGACTCATGGGAACTTTGCGTTTCCCAACTTTTGGGGACAAAAATAGGCAAAGTATCCAGAAACACCGCAATAAAGACATAGGCCAGCGTTTTTGCGGCGTAATTTCTCAGATTTGGAAAGACTGGTACCTCCTAATTGCATAGGTTGGGACGTATCCGGGGTAGAAACCTCAGTGGAGCTCACCTGACCCGGATTGATCCGTGCTGGGATGGTACGATGGTGAACCTTCTCTGAACGTCTCTCCAGGAGGCGATGATCAACCTTGATACAAACAGCAATGAGTTCCTCCAAAATCGATGGGACGATCGTAGGCTGCCAATTCATCCTTCAAGGTTTCAGATAAACCTTGCCCAAAGGCTGCGGCCAGGGCTACGTAATTCCAGTCGGTCTCGGCAGCTATAGTTCTGAACTCAAGAGCGTATTTGGCGACTGAACGACTGCGTTGGGAAACATGAAAAAGTGTAGAGGAAGCACATACCTTACGATCGGGTGTATCAAACACTTTCTGGAATTCCCGAGCAAAGGCTCCCATATTCTGTGTGAGGTCGGTTCTTCGCTCCCAGATGGGAGATACCCAGGCAAGAAAATCACCTACAATGAGAGAAAAAATACACACTACCTTTTTGCGGGGTGCCGTAAAGCGTGAAGGATTCATTTCAAATTGTATAAAGCATTGATTCAAAAAACCCCGACATTCATGAGGGTCGCCCCCATAACGGTTGGGAGTAGGTAAGCGAGGTTTTTGAGAAAAAGGCAAAGCGGGAGTAGTGGGAATCTCAGGAACAGCAGGTACAAGAGGGGAATGCAGTTCCTGTAAAGCACGAAAAAGGGTGCGAAAGTCCTCCTGAAAGGAGAGCATGGTTTGCACGCTACCCACAATCTTTTCCTCTAAGGTGGTTAGGTAGCTTGCGTGTGTGCGCAGGACTCTTCCTACCTCAGCGGGTCAAAGTTTGTGTGGCTGAGCATACTGTAACGCGTGCTGAGTTAGGGGATTGGATAACGTCGACCCACAGCCACGGGGGCGCGCCTAGGATGTAGAGTAGTCATTCAAGCCATGTCAGTATTACAGATAGTAGAATGGTTAAGGTACTTGCCAGGTTCAGGAGCGGAGAGTTGCGGATCGTCAGTGTGCGTAGCCAGGTTCAGGATTGGAGAGTATCGGATAGTCGGGGTACGTAGCCAGGTTCTGGATAGGAGAATATCGGATCGTTGGAGTACTTAGCCAAGGTCAGGACTGGAGCCAGGAGAATGGTCATACAAGCCGGATCAGGAGTGGAGAGAAGCGGAGTCCAAGGTGCTAGCAGGGTTCAGGCAACAAGAGGTTAATAGGCAGATAAGGCAAGGTCTCAGGAACAAGGATGTGGCAAGGCAGGGCGTCACAATGACTATGCTCAGCAAGGAATGATAGCAGACTGAAGGTATAAATAGGAGCCTCCAATTGCCAGCCAGGGCGGAACCAGGAAGTAAGAACCGATAGGCTGCTGGTGCACAAAAGTGTGCCCTATGATGCAGCCTAATCGGGGATGAAGGTGGCACTGCTCGCACGCATCACGGAGGCCAGGAGGCGGGGCTTGGAGCGCGCATCACTCCCACGCCGATTCTTGGGACAAGAGGGCGCGGGACCAGTCGTGCGCCAACCTGCGCGCGTCACGGCGGTCAGGGGGCAGAGCCGAGAACGTGCGTCATTCCCACGGCGGTCCTGACTTTCCCCAGAGCGGGGGCAGGGCTTGACTCGCGCATCGCAGGGAGGTTGTCCGAACACACCCGTCATGCGACAGAGATGGGAGTGGGATCCAAATCCGCGGGCAGATCAGGACACACAAGGTCCACACGCGCGTACTGGGACCACGAAACCGCACATCCTGGGTATCCGTCACGGAAGGCTTGTTGAGGTGAGGAGACGGTCTGCGAATGGTGAATCCTCACAAGTTCATTGAGGATTGTGGGCATTTGTTTATGTACAGCTCTCTTAAGGTCCAGCCACAGCATTTCAATTGGGTTGAGGTCTGGACTTTGACTTGGCCAGTGCAACACCTTGATTCTTTTCTTTTTCAGCCATACTGTTGTAGATTTGCTTGTGTGCTTGGGATCGTTGTCCTGTTGCATGACCCAATTTCGGCCGAGCTTTAGCTGTCGGACAGATGGCCTCACATTTGACTCTAGAATACTTTGGTATACAGAGGAGTTCATGGTCGACTCAATGACTGCAAGGTTCCCAGGTCCTGTGGCTGCAAAACAAGCCGAAATCATCACCTTTCCACCACCGTGCTTGACAGTTGGTATGAGGTGTTTGTGCTGATATGCTGTGTTTGGTTTTTACCAAACGTGGCTCTGTGCATTATGGCCAAACATCTCCACTTTGGTCTCGCCTGTCCAAAGGACATTGTTCCAGAAGTCTTGTGGTTTGTTCAGAAGCAACTTTGCAAACCTAAGTCGTGCTGCCATGTTCTTTTTAGAGAGAAGAGGCTTTCTCCTGGCAACCCTTCCAAACAAACTATACTTGTTCAGTCTTTTTCTAATTGTACTGTCATGAACTTTAACATTTAACATGCTAACTGAGGCCTGTAGAGTCTGAGATGTAACTCTTGGGTTTTTTGCAATTTCACTGAGCATTACAAGGTCTGACCTTGGGGTGGTTTTGTTGGGAGGTCCACTCCTGGGAAGATTGGCAACTGTCTTGAATGTTTTTCACTTTTGAATAATCTTTCTCACTGTAGAATGATGGACTTTAAATTGTTTTGAAATGGCCTTTATAACCCATCCCAGATTGATGGGCAGCAACAATTGCTTATGTCTTTCCTCCTTGGCGTGTTAACACACACCTGAATGCTCCAGACCAGCAAACTGCTAAAACTTCAGCTTTTATAGAGGTGGTCACACTTGCTGATGATCAATTAATCAAGGGCATTTGATTAGCAGCACCTGTCTGCTACTTAGCATCTTCATTCCTATGGAAGCAGTAAGGGTGTACTTAGTTTTTCACACACAGCTTCCCATTTTGGCTTTATTTTTGTTAAATAAATCATGACACAGTGTAATATGTCATGTGTTATTCATCTGAGGTTGTATTTACCTAATTTTAAGACCTGCTAAGGAACAGATGATTGTTATTATGTCCTGATATGCAAAACCATAGAATTCAAAGAGGGTGTACTTTCTTTTTCACACAACTGTATATATCACACACACACGCAAAAAAGGAAAATAAATTTTTTAGGTATTATGATATTGGCATTGTGTACCCACTCACAGCATCTCTTCAATCACTAGTTATTTATTATTTATTGTTATTTTACAAGGCATACAGAAAAGAAGTAGGGATGTGATTAAGGTAGCGAGAATACAGATTGGTTTCCACACACTGAATACAAATTACAGACAAACAAAAAGACATTTAAATATATTAAACAGTCAGAGTAGGTAGGCAGAGCACTGACTGTGGATTCGTTACCTCTGGATGCACGCCGTGGATACAGTGGATGTCCCTTCAAGGTATACAGGTAATGGGCCATAGTGCCCTGTCATTTACCTTGTGCATACCATACGATCTTTCTTATATTATACTGTCTGGGTAAAAATTGTGCACCATTGGTTGCGGTTGTCAAGTGGACATCGCTAGGTGCATGTCCATTTCAGTTACCTTCTACACTCATTTGTGGACGTCGCATGAGTATCTGGACATTTATTACTACATTTATATATGTATACAAATCATATTGGACTATCTGAGCAGCACAATCTACTGCTTAAATATATTAAACAGTTGTAAAAAGATAAAACAAAAAAGAGGAACGATCTTTTTTTTCTCCATATGAATGTCCTGAATCAGCGGATTCCAAAACAATGTTTGAAAAGGAATAACTACCAGGATTGAATACAGAAGAAGGTTATTAATCAGGCTTCAGGCTATGAAACAATGCCAAACCTGCCTTACAATTCTGATACATCAAGATAAATGTAACATTGCACTCAACTTGGGTTCTTTTTTTCTGATAATTTTAATGCTATTCTTGCCCCATTTTGTAATCTGGTAAATTTGGATAAATAATCTTCCACCCAAAGAAAAAAAATATTCCTATTTCTCCTATACAAATTAGAATGTAGGCATGTTCAATTTTAAATGACTTGTATTTTTCATATGCAAATCGAATATACTTTATTTTGCCAATTAGATTTTCATTAATAGCAATGTCAAGTACAATGTTAACAGAACCATATGGGTATACCTCATAAGTGACAACATCTGTATAATGCAGTTGATGTGTGTATATGTATGTATATAAATATATATGTATATATCTATATATGTGTGTCCATAGTTCTCCTGATTGCATTATCACGGTTAGTAACTCCTTTACATTACAACTTGCATAGGCAATTATTTCCCTTTTCCCTAAATTCAAAAATATATATTTATTTCATTTTGTAATAGTATTTTGTATATTTTCACATTAATAGTAAGAGGGAGACTTCCCTTTGTGAATTAACTTGTGTCTAACAAGATTTGATTTTCGATTGAAGCTTTTTCCACATTCAGAGCAGTTATAGGGTGTTTCCCCTGTGTGGACTCGTTGGTGAGTAACAAGATGCGATTTATCAATGAAGCTTTTCCCACATTCAGAGCAGTTATAGGGTGTCAACTCTGTGTGGATTCTGTGGTGTCTAAAAAGATTTGATTTCCGACTGAAGCTTTTCCCACATTCAGAGAAGTCATATGGTATCGCCCCTTTATGGATTCTTTGGTGTGTAGCAAGATTTGATTTATCACTGAAGCTTTTCCCACATTCAGAGCAGTTATAGGGTGTCACCCCTGTGTGGATTCTTTGGTGTTTAACAAGACTTCATTTCTGACTGAAGCTTTTCCCACATTCAGAACAGTTATAGGGTGTCACCCCTGTGTGGATTCTTTGGTGTGCAACAAGACTTGATTTCTGACTGAAGCTTTTCCCACATTCAGAGCAGTTATAGGGTGTCACCCCTGTATGGATTCTTTGGTGTGTAACAAGATTTGATATATCACTGAAGCGTTTTCCACATTCAGAGCAGTTATAGGGTGTCACACCTGTATGGATTCTTTGGTGTCTAACAAGATTTGGTTTCTGACTGAACTTTTCCCATTCAGAGCATTATAGGTTTCACCCCGTGTGGATTCTTTGTTGGTGTCTAACAAGATTTGGTTTCTGACTGAAGCTTTTCCCACAGTCATAGCAGTTATAGGAATTCTTCCCAGTATACATTATTTGCTGTATTACATTACTGTATGTCCCACTGTAGGTTTTCATGTCTCTGCTCTTTAAACCCTCTTTTTCTTGAATGGTATTGTAATGTTTGCAAGTTTACTCAAATGCTGTTGATGAATAGGAATGCTCTGCCAAGTTTCTTGTAATCTTGTTCCAATTCTCATATAGACTTGGGAAATCTTGATGTTCTTAAAATATATTCCATTAACACATCTGTAATTTATGTTTGGGACATTTCTTACATTGCTTCTTGTTCACAGATCAGTCATGTGCTGAAGATACATCTATGGTGAGAAAATATAACATTGTAATGCAACAAAGTACATTTGAATGAGAGATACATCTTCATTGAGTTCAACCTCTATAACATTCTAGTTGTGCAAGATACTCAATCATATAATTAAAGTTACATTGTTATATTACAGTATAGTTATTTACATTAATCCAGAGGAAGGCAAAGAAACACCCAAATTAATAATTTTCCAATTTTGTCTCATAAGTGGAAATAAATATTTCCTCCTCACTTAATCAATGTAAATTCAATTTCTCTCTAGATCAGTGTTCTTCATATATTTAACTAGTTCAGCATATCTATTTAGAAATGAAAGTAATGCACTATAAAAAGTTCAATTTAAAAATTCCTTGTATTGTCCTTGAATATATTTATAAATTGTATTATAGTGTAAAGGGCCAATTCACTAAACTTCTATAAGTTCAGTGCATTACCGATCGGGTTTGTATGTTCTTACCGGACTATAAAGGGTGTTATTTTATATTGCAGACACGTTTCAATGTACGCTCCTAAATTTTCCCCATAGCCCACACTCTGTACTGTGTAAGGAAAATAAGATCACCCCAATCAAGCCCTAAAGTTCCCCTCACTAGAACATTTAGAATCTTTAACCCACAATTGTTCCTGGCTGATCTTACCAGCTGCCCTTGGTACAGAATTGACTTAATACTGGACCCTGATTTCGCACTCGACTATTTCCAATCTGAGTTCTTAAACCTCGGTGATACCCATGCTCCACTCAGCAGAATAAGAGTTTGTGGGGCCCACCTTCTGTGGGTAACAACAGACCTTTTATCGCTCTACCATCGTAGGGATGGGTTGTGGAAAAGCTACAAAGTAACTGGCACTACCAAGGATCTTAATAACTACAGGTGCCTGCGGAATATGTTCACAAGGCAAACAAGACATGCAAAAGCACAATATTACTCTGACAATCTTCACCAGAATACATCAAATCCAACTAACTTCTGGAATGTTACCAACTATATATTCCAGCCTTCTAGCCATCAACAGCCATGTAATATCATTAAGGAGGATATTATTCTGGCAAATCCCACTGACATTGCAAATGCATTCAATGAATACTTTGTAGGCTGTGCTACTAAATTATTAGCGAAATGCAACCTGAACTACATATATGAACCTCATTCTGGGAGTACCCCTATAGCCCCCACCCTCTCCCAACACTGCCCACAGTTTTCAAGTCCCTACAACTTTGTGTATGTATGTACACATGCATGTCTTTATTTATATAGCAACATTAATGTACATAGCGCTTCAAGCAGTATTATACGTGACAATCATAAATAACAAATAATATAAATAACACATAAAAGAGGAGAAGTGCTTCAGACATAAAAGTAACACTTGGGAAAAGGTGTCCCTGCTCCGAAGAGCTTACAATCGAATTTGTTGGTAGGAAGAATGTACAGAGACAGTAGGAGGGTGTTCTGGTAAGTATGTCTGCAGGGGGCCAAGGTTTATGTATGAGGTGTTAATTATTAGCCATGGAGCTACTCATATGCTTCCTTAAGCAGGTATGTTTTGAGGTGGGTTTTAAATGTGGAGAGAAATGGCGCTAGTCGCATATTGTGGCGAAGGGCATTCCAGAGGTGTGGGGCAGTCAGTGAGAAGAGTTTAAGGTGGGAGAGGGCTTTAGATACAAAAGGGGTAGAGAGAAGACATCCTTGAGCAGAAAGCAAGAGTTGGGATGGTGTATAGTGAGAAATTAGGGCTGAGATGTAAGGAGGAGCAGAAGAGTGTAAAGCTTTAAAAATGAGAAGGAGAATTGAGTGTGTGATACGGGATTTGATAGGAAGCCAGGAAAGGGATTTCACCAGGGGAGATGCTGAGACAGATTTCGGAAATAGTAGAGTGATTCTGGCAGCAGCATTTAGGATAGATTGTAGGGGAGATAGGCGATGGGCAGGAAGGCCAGATAGCAGGAGGTTACAGTAGTAGATGAGAAAGACTGAGGGCCTGAGTCAGAGGTTTTGCAGTCGAGCAACAGAGGAAAGGGTGTATCTTGGTATTATTGGGGAGGGAAACATGACAGTTTTTTGCTACCTTTTGAATGTGAGAAGAGAATGTGAGAGAGGAGTCGAGTGACCCCTAGGCAGCGTGCTTGGGCTACTGGGTGCTGGGTGAATGATAGTACTTCCAACAGTAATGTGACAGGAGGTAGTAGGGCCAGGTTGGTTGGTTGGCTGGTGCCCCAGCCATTGCCAAACTGCTTGCTTCCCTAATCAACTCTATTTTGTCTTCCGCCCATATCCCTAAGACCTGGAAAACTGCCAGAGTTGTCCCAATCTTCAAAGGTGGGGACAAAAACACTGCCGCAAACTACAGGCCAATCTCTCCTCTCCCAATACTATTCAAAGCCATGGAAAAATGTGTTCATTCCCAATTAAGCGATTACTATACCAAGACAAATTTCCCTAGCCAATTCCAATCTGGCTTTTGCCCCAAACACTCCACGGTAACTACCCTCCTAAAAGTTTGCAATGAGATCCAGTGTGGAATGGAACTGGGACAATTTACTGGCACAATATTCCTAGATTTTGCAAAGGCTTTTGATACTGTTGAACATTTTATCTTGCTAAACAAACTGTAGTGCTCTGGAATAGGGAAGCATGCTTTAAACTGGTTTCATTCCAACCTGTCAGGTAGATCCCAACATGTGTCCATCTCAGGCTCTAACTCTAACCCCTTGGATATCACATGTGGTGTCCTGAAGGCTCTGTTCTGAGGCCCCTACTCTTCTCAGTGTTCATCAATGATCTTCCTACAGCTTGTAAGGGAGCCTCAATACACATGTATGCGAATGACACAATCTTATATGCACACAGCCCTAAACCTCTCTGACCTTGGACACGTACTTCAATCTGACTTTTTGAGACTTGAAAATTGGATTTCCCAAAACAAAACTGTTTTTAAACACTGACAAGACTGTAATAATGGTATTTGCGACCATGGCTAAATTTCTTAAGCTTCCAATGAATGAGCTCCAGATCAGAACCAACTTTAATACTATCCTAGCCCCTGTTACTAGTTTCACATTTTTGGGCATATGGTTTGACTCCCATTTAACATTTGGGTTGCACATAGATACCCTGATATCCAAAACCTATGCAAAACTAGATGTACTATATAGGAACAAATCCTCCCTAAGTCTGCTGGTCAGAAAGCGCATCACACCCCAAACTCACCTTGGCAAATTTGATACCCACTACAACTCAATATGCCGCTTTGTCTTCCAATGCAACTAAAACACACATCAGTGTGAAATGCTCAAAGAACTAGATTGGTCATCACTTGAGTCTAGGCACAAAGTTAATCTATCCTGTCTTGCCTTCAAATACTTTCTGGGCAAGCTACCCTCCTATCTGAACAAGCTCCTCACCCCTACCACATGCAGCACTTCTCATCTGAGATCTGACTCCAAAAGGCTGTTCATGGTCCCAAGGCTTAACAAAGTATCCAACCTCTCCCCCTCTTACCCCACAACTGGAACAATCTACCAGAGACTCTCAAAGCTGCCACCAGTCTAAATTGTTTCAAAACTAAAGCAGTCTCACATTTTAATCTTGTCTGTAACTTATACATACGCTTATGTGTGTGTGGAAATAGGGCCTTAGAATTGAATTATGGTATGGGGTCTCTGAGACACATTATGGTATACTTAGACTACTCGAGTGACAAAAGGATTAATCAGGTTTGACCAGTCTGTAAGGAATGTATGAGGAGGTCGGGGAGCATGAGATAGTGAGGAGACTCTAGACGAGATGGTTTACCAAGAGAGAAGAGCTACTTCGGGGTCATCTGCCAATAACAAGATTACAGTTGTTGTCGTAGAAATAGTAGGTGAAAAGCTCATTCTGTTTAGCTTGGCATAATAGATGTTTTTCATAATCCTTATATGGGCATTACATTAGCTATGCTGGATAGTAAGTACGTAATTTATCCGGTGATTGATATATGTCAAGCTTTGAGTGTTCAGACCCAGCCTGGGAGATTTTGTCACTTTGGTCTCCATGCAAATGCTTGTAATAAAGAAATCATTACTTATTTTATTCTACTAAGATTTGGACAATCAGTATTTTTGGTTTTCCACTACTACAGTTTGGCGTCACGAACAGGATCCTAATATCTCGAGACACTGGACGAACCTCTGAGACATTGAGACCCAAGAATTCCAATGGTGCCAATTTCATGGATAAGACACCCTGTTAAAATGTCTAATTGTTTGGGCTCCCTGGGTGATTCATTGTTTTGAAGGTAAATTTAATATTGGGTGACAGGATTTTAAGGATAAAACGAGTAATGATTGCATTACAGAGGCCACCTGCAGTACTGAGGAAATAAAGTCTGTTTCCGAGCTTTTAAAGCTCTGACTGACTCATTTTTTTTTCAACTTGTATTTTATTGATAATTCACATGTTCTACAGACATTTCATACATTTATATTAAGAACATATTCAAAACAGTGTCAGTCGTCCATGTATAACTACTTTCAACAGATGGCAACAAGACATACAGGGTAGACAAACTGACAGACACACATCACAGACCTAAGGGAAAGGGGGGTAGGGGTAATAGAGGAGGGGGGGACCTTCAATCCGTGGCTCCGCTGGGAGCTCTGCGTCTTCCGGCCCATCGCTTCATGAGGGACCAGATTTATCTCCGGTAACACCCGTGTCCTGTCCATGGGGCTTTGTTTAGTTCAACCTAGATATTTCTAATTTGTCCTGTCCGTCTATTCCTGTGCAATAACCCCAAAGGAGAACGCACTCATCTCTATCATTGCCATATCGTGGACCTTTCTACCCACGGTATGTCTGTCTGGGCCAACCAAAGAGTCCAGACTTTTATGTAGTTTGCACCAGTATCTGTTAGGGACAGTAGGTAAGGCCAGAATCTGCATTTGTGTTAAACCATCCATTTTGTCTGTAATAACCTGTTAAGATGATGTAGTCATCTTTTGCTGAAATATAATTTCTAATGTATTCAGCTTCTGCCAAATTACATTTCCTCTCTGCTCAGGATTTTGCTAAGATACTTTATGTTGTCAGCTTCCTGTTGTTTTAATAAACAATAGACTGGTTCTCTGAGAGAGGCAACATCATCTAACATAGTTGCTAGAGAAAATCAAGGTTTTTGATAACAGACAATGAATAGGCTATGTATTCAGACAGTGCCTGTATTGGGAGAATTACGCCCTAAAATCATTCCACTAATATGTCCTGCCTCTAATCTAAGCTACACCCAGGTTACACCTACGTTACGCCTCTAACCAAACCTTTCTTTTTTTCTGTATAAAAATCTTTACCTTATGCTTAATAAACGGAAGGATTGAAACACTGTCTGTGTATTGGTTCTTTCGTTTCAAGGATCCGTACGTTCTACCAGATTGGAGATCAACAGTGTCAGGGCGTGGTGCCAAAGCTTCCCGGGGAGTCTGCAGCAGTGTGGTGCTGTGTGTGTGTATCCAGTCACAAGGCCTCCAGCCCTTTTTCAATTGACAGGGCAAGGTTTTTTCAGTATCGTTGACCAAACTCATCAATTTCTCCATCTGGCAGACTGTCCAAATTCTATTCCGAATTGTAGAAATCAGTAGAATCTCATTTTGTTTCCATCGTGCTGCGATCTCTCCCCATACTGCCGTCGCGAAGTGCGTTATCAACTTATTTACTTTTTTGGAGAGGCCAGGATGCGGCTTGTTTAAGAGGAACAACCACGGGTCTGGCGGGATGTGTATGCCTAGGATCCTGTTCAGCCAATCTTTGATTAAATCCAAGACTGTGGCTATTTTGGGGCAAGACCACAGCATGTGTAACAAGTCTGCTTGCTGTCCACATTGTCTAGGACACAATGGGGAGTAACTAGCAGAAATTTAGCCAATTTTGTGGGGGGGTGGTACCACCTCATCATAAATTTTATATGCGTTTTCCCCTAGGGTCGTGCACATGGAACTTTTGGAAACAGCCAGTGCAATTTTCGTCCACTGCTCTAGATCTAAAACCTCCCCTAAGTCCGTCTCCCATTTGGTCATATATCCTAACTTTTCTGTCATGGTCGAGCCAGAACCGGATACTTCCCTGTACAACTGCGATGTGAGTCCCTTTCTGGTCGTCCCTGAGCGACAGAGCTTTTCAAAGTTCGTTAATTGATTTAGAGGTTGTTGAGCCTGATAGAATGCTCGGACCTGGAGGTATCTAAAGAATTCAGCATTTAGGATATTTTTGTTGGATTTGAGGATGTCGAATGTTTGTATGTCTCTTCTTCCCTCCAGGTCCACTAATCTATTAATGTGTTTAGTTTTCCAAATTGTGAAGTCCACACTGTTCAGTCCTGGAACAAATAATGGATTGCCCCATAGTGGGGTCATTCCCGATGATTTGTGTGTCAATTTGCATTTGCACACCGAGAGTGAATTGGCCATTGAGGAAAGCGGCATTTTGTTGCCTAATCGCACCTTTTTGGGGAGCCAGATTAGATGTCCCAGCTCAACCGGGGAGCAAATCTATTTTTCTAGAGCGACCCATCTTTTTGAGCCCGGGTTGGTGTGCCATTGCACAATTTGGCATAATTGGGCCGCTTTGTAATAGGATAACAAGCAAGGTACCGCTAGCCCACCTGCCCGTTTGTTTGCGCATTATCTTCTTACCCACTCTCGCTTTCTTCCCTCCCCAGATAAAATTATCTACTGTATCTCGGATTGAAGCAAGAGGGAATCCTTCAACTTTAGTGGCACTGGGAGGTCTGGTAGAGATATAGAAGGCGTGGGAGCAGATTCATTTTAATGCAGTAGATCTTCCCTATCCAAGAAATTTTGTAAGTGGCCCATATCCTTATGTCCCCTCTCAGGGTGTGTATCAGTTTGGGGTAATTTGCCTGGTACAGCAGTTTGGATGTCTTGGTTACATTAACCCCTACATATTTAATTTGCTTCTGCTGCCAGTTAAAGTTGAAGCTGAGGGTGATCAGCTTCTCCAGATGTTTAGGTAGATTTATATTCATGGCGTCTGATTTAGATTGGTTAATTTTGAATCCGGAGATCCTGTTTAATCTCCCCAATAAGTCGAACAAGTTTGGCAGAGAGGTAAGGGGTCTAGATATTGTCAGGAAAACATCATCCGCATACAGTGCCACTTTATGCGACTGGCTTCTAATGACAATACCCGAGATATCTTTGCTGTCTTGTATCTGAGCAGCCAAGGGCTCCATGCACAGTGCAAAGAGGAAGGGGGAGAGCTGACAGCCCTGCCGCGTTCCTCTCCTAATTTGGAAAGGGTCCGAAGCGAATCCCTGATGGGTCACCCTGGCTGACGGTGCCAAATATAGGGAGAATATAGCTTTTGTCAATTTTGCTCCCAACCCGAATGCTCCAAGCGTGGCCTCCAAATATGGCCAGTCTATCCAGTTGAACGCTTTTTCTGCATCCAGACTGAGCACCATAACTGGTATTGATCTTGTATTGGCTATTTCTAACAGATCAATGATTCGTCGGGTATTATCTGCAGCCTGTCGACCCGTGATAAACCCGACTTGATCTGGGTGCACCAGTCTGGGCAGGACTCAATCTGTTGGCCAATAATTTAGCGTAGATTTTAATGTCCGAATTAATCAGGGATATTGGTCTGTAATTTCTACAGTACTGTGGGTCTTTACCCTGTTTATGTATTACAGAGATTGACGCCTGGAGCATGTGCTGGGGGAAAGGAGTGCCTCCTAACACTTGGTTGAACATACGGAGGGTCAATTGTTTCTTGTATTTTTTATAATAAAGATTCGAGAATCCGTCAGGACCCGGGGCTTTAGAGGCTTTCACATTTGTGATAACCTCAGATACTTCTTCCGCTGTGAAGTTCCTACCCATTACCTCTCTGTCTACATCATTCATACAGTACCTGGCAGATTCGAGCCCTTCAGAAAATCCTTCAGGGCTTTCTCCGTACCAGAGGAACGGGTCACCTTCCCTCCATCATATAGTTTCTCGTAGAAGTTCTTGAATTCACCCACTATATTCTTAGGGTTGGCAGAGAGTATGCCCGATTGTGTTCGTATGGCTTGGATATTGTAGTTCTTATCTTTGGGATTAATCAGCTTGGCCAATAAGGTATCTGGCTTGTTTGCTTTTTCAAAAAATTTCCTCTTTGACCAAGTCAGCGATTTCTTGGCCTGAGAGGTAAGAAGCAGATTCAACTTAATCTGTGTGTCTCTAATCTTTTGAAGGGTAGCTGGATCAGGAGACCTCTTATGCTGATCCCATAAGTTTTTCAGTTCATTCTGACCTATGATTTTTGTATTTCTTTCTCTCTTTCTCTTGGCCGCCAGACTAATTAGGACCCCTCTTAGTGTTGCTTTATGTGCCTCCCAGAGGGTGATGTGGGAGCGAACGCTTCCCTCATTTTCTCTAAAGAAATGTGTAATTTCTCCTCCTATTTTCTCTTGGAATTCAGGTATTTTGAGTAAGGACTCGTTTAGTTTCCAGTTTGCTACTGGTCTGTCCAGCCCTACTGTATTTGTGCGCACCTTAGCTCTATGGGTGCATGATCTGACCACGAAATATCGTGGATCCCAGTATGGGAGATCTGTGGGACCAGTCTACTAGAGACAAAGAAGTAATCGATTCTGCTAAAGGAGTCATGTGGGTGTGAGTAAAAGGTGTAATTTTTGTCTAATGGGTGAAACTCCCTCTAGACATCGACCAACCCCAAGTCCCTTAGCCCTTTTTCTAGAGCCTTGGGCCTAGTCGTTGTTCCAAGCCTGGGGGGCCCTGATCTATCTAGGTCTGCGTTCAGCACTGTGTTAATGTCGCCTCCCATTATTAGGGCACCTTTGGCATGTTTTTGGATGGCTGTGAATGTTGCTGTATAGAAAGCTGAATTGTGTCCATTTGGTGCATATACTGCAGCAATCGTGATGGGCTGCTGATTTATTGTCATTGCCAGCAGGAGGAACCTTCCTTCCCTATCCTTCTTTACTGTATCCACCACCAGTCTCACTCTATTGTGTATAAGTATCACAACTCCGCGTTTCTTCTCCTTTGCGGAGGACAGAAACACCTGTTTGAATTGCTTGTCAAAATATTTCGGGAAGCTGGTGGTGCTAAAATGAGTCCCCTGGATTAAGACAATATCGGCCCCTTTTCTCCTATAATCAGTGAGAGCCACCTTTCTTTTACGGGGGCAGTTTAACCCTTTAGCGTTATGGGAGATAACAGTCAACGAAAAGGAATGAAGATGGGGCACACAGATTTATATATAAAGAGATTTATTTAAGCATACACAACGTTTCGACCCTGCGGTCTTTGTCAAGTGCAAAAAAGTCAGATGTGATGACTTATAGTGATGTATGTTTAATTATGAAGGGAAGGGAGGTGGAGCCTGAATCCATGTCGTTGGATGATGAACAGGTAACTCCACATGTGCTTTAGCTTAACAATTTGAACAGGAAGCACTTTGGGTAATTGTGGGTGTTATTTAAAGGTTCATTGGTGTTCTGTTCATTAAGCCACTTTTTTGCACTTGACAAAGACCGCAGTGTCGAAACGTTGTGTATGCTTAAATAAATCTCTTTATATTTAAATCCGTATGCCCCATCTTCATTCCTTTTTGTATGCCATGGATTGGATGAAGCCGATCGTACATTGATGGGAGCACAGCTAATTGTATCAATTCTTTATTATATTGTGGTGTGTAGCATTCTCCTTGTCAGATAACAGTCAACGTCATGGTGTGGGCCTGTTCTCACCTGCCGTCAGTTGCGCATCCATAGGATGCGTCAGGGTGTCGCCGGAGAGCCTCCGCCGCCCTGCGATGTCCAGCAGCTCGTCAAGCCCCAACGTTGCTCCACCTAGGCAGAAGGTAGGATGGGAGGGGGAAGACACAAAAGGGACACAGGATAAATAAGGAAAGATACACATAATGGGAAATAAATCAATGGTCCTTGACCATTGCCTTCAGGACATGGGAACCCGTTAGAGCCTCCCCCCGGATCTCCTCCCTCCGTCCGGGTGGCTCCATTTCCACTCCTCCTAAGGACTTCCTCTGGACCCTGGGCATAGGCCCCGGTCCGAGTATGCAGGCGCATGACAATGACCAGACCGCATTCCCAGCAGGCGACCGCGTCTAGTCTCCTGTCGTATAGCATCATCTCTGCTATTAGTCTTATATCTTTAGACCCTCCATATGTAACTTACAATTTCTGTACCAAACTTCAGAACCCAAACCCAATAGATACCATGGGATAATTGCTGGTCAATTCTTCTTCTATTCTCCCCCCCCTACTGCCCTACCTCCCTCCTCTTGACCGTGCGAGGTAGTCCACGACTCCTTTCGTAACTAACCATAATCTCCCCCTAATGCTATGTTCAATGAACCCCCTCAGATCTTATTCAACTTCTATCAAACTCTCGGGTCATTTTAACTCAATCTGATCTCTATTTTAACTATTAACTCTATTTACTTAGACCCTAATTTTAACTCTATTAACTTAGACCCTAATTTTAACTTTGTTAACCTAGACCTTAGCCTAAATACTGAGTTCCCTCCTCCCTGTTATTCCCTTACCTTGTTTGGTTTATGGTTTTAATACGTTATGTGGGAGATAATTGTATGAGAGGCCGCTATTTAGAGATCCCAGGGATTCCCGATATTTGCGGGTCTGACCACCTGGCGGGAAGGGTGTCAATCTCTGTGTATGTGTGTGTGTAAATATATATGTATATGCATATCCACATTATGTTTAAATACATATATACAAAACATACACACAAGGAGTAAATATATACAACTATTGTACATAAACTCAGTATTGAGGTGAACTTGTGCATATATGTATACATCCTATCCCCATATCATTATCAGCATAGCATACCGTTATTTATGAATAAAGATACAAAACGTGTCCTTATAGGGTATCACACAGCAGTGGGCTATGTACGAATGCTTTTTACAAAGAAACCACTCAGTAGTATATTTTATTTCCCCTCTCACTTTTTTTTTTTTTTTTCTCCATTTTGGATCACCAGCATCCCACCCCCCTTATTTCTTTATTTTTATTTTGAGCTCTGCGCTCCATTTATGGTCTAACTATAAACCCAGTATCATTTTTTGGAGCTCCCTTCCTCCCCTTCGTGGGACTCTGCAAGTCCGTAGTCTCTCTAGTTGGGCTTTCCTCTCCCCCCTGGATCTCTTCTTCTGGTCCGGGCTGAAACCATTGCTCTCGCGATCTCTTCCTGGAGTTTGCCGTAGCTCCGCCTTTTCCATCTGCCTCCGACGCCATCTTGAAAGTGGCCGGTCTCCCTCTATCAGGACGTCTCGCGAGATGTGCCAACTCCTCCTCCGTCGTCGTCATCCGGCTCCTCCCAATTCTCCTTGTGGAGTGGGAGCCAATCCAAGATGGCCGCCATTCTCAGAGGAGCGCTGCTGGGGCTAAGGGGTGGTGATTCAACTGACCTTAACGGGTCTCAAACTGGGCTCGCAACTGTAGAGCGTCAACGGGAACAGGTAAGTGGTAGAAATGTTCTGTAAACAGGATCTTGTCCTCATTTTGGGCTACGGGATTGTCTTTTTTGTCCGCTTTCCTGGCTTCTTTCCACGATGGTTCCGGTGCTGATCTCCCTGCGGATACTTCCTCTGGCATCTTGTCCTGGAGCCCTAGTTTGGTAAGGAAATTCTCTCCATCTTCTAGGCGTCGCAGCATGTTGGCCGCTCCATTTTGGATCACCAGCAGCCCAAACGGGTATAGCCACCGGTACCGGGTCCCTTCTTCACGGAGCACTTTGGTGATGGGGGCCAGCTGCTTCCTTTTTTAGCAAGGTGGTGGGAGATATGTCCTGAAATACTTGCAGCTTATATCCCTCGAATTCCACTTCACTCCTGGTCATTTGGCAAAATGCCTCTTTCACTCTGAAAAAGTGGAATCTTGCAATAATGTCACGGGGGGGGGGGGGGGGCCCCTTGCTGTGGCCGCGACCTCAGGGCTCTGTGACAGCGGTCCAGATGCAGGTCTTGTTCTGTGCGGTCTGGCATCAGATTTTGGAGCCATCTTCCAATAAAATCCTCAGGGTCAATCACGGTCTCCGGAACCCCCCGACCCGCACGTTATTTCGACGGTCTCGGTTGTCGGCATCCTCCTGCCTGTCCATGAGGTCTCTGACGGAGTCCTTCACCTGGACCACTTGCTTGTCGGTTCTATGGAGGGCTTTAATGGTGGAGTCCATCTTTTTTTCTAGGGAGTCTGTTCTCTCTCCTATCCCACTTATGTCGGCTCTTAATGCTGCCAATTCTGACTGGAAACATCTCTTTATGTCCAGGCAGAACTCCCTCATAACTCTCCGTCTCATTATTTGGTTGTCCCTGCTGTTATCTTCCCTGTCGTCCTCCTCCTCTGATTCAGAGCCACTTCGCGCCGGTCCCTCCTGACTTTTGGCGCGCCCTGAGTCCCCTTTTGCGAAGTAGTCTGTCAAGATCGTGGAGGTTCTCTTCGATCGGGTCGCCCTCGACATCTTGGATTAAGTGGTCAACTTTGGGTATGACTCTGGAGTTTATTTGCGTGCACTTTGATGCTTTATTTAATTCGCTGACGGCTGTGAACGTGTTACGCTGTGCTCACCACGGACAAGGAGGGACCCCGAAACTGAGGTGAGATGGGTAACAACTGTAGGTCAGAATCCGCAAGCCGAGGTAAAGGGTCGGAGAGTTCAGGAGGTCAGGGTACAAGCCAAGGGTCGAAGTCCAGAGCGGGTCCACAGCCAAGCCGGTTTGGTACACAAGGGGTCACTAAGGAAGACAGGTACTGAGACAGGCACGACCGTGGGTAACACAGGTCACACAAAACTATGCTCAGCCAAAGAAAGAATGGCTGAGCAGGGTATAAATGAGAGCAGAACCCAATGGGAAGAAGGGGAGGAACGGAGGAGCGGCCCCATGGGAGGCAGGGATAGGTGAGGGACAGTGCCACAGCTGATTAGCTTGATGCGAGGCTTGTGGGCGGTGCACGCGCGTCAGGCGTGTGTACCGTGCGGGAGAGGTGCGTGCGACCCGAGCTGGGAGCGGGAGCTCCTCCTGCGGGAGGACAGAAAGGTCTGTGATTGCGTGC
>WSYH01003093.1:0-17500 GCA_036426205.1 Ascaphus truei
TAAAACAACCCACACTGATGAGACCATCAAGGTCGCAACAGCTGTCTGGGGTGGTGTTTCTGAGTATGCACCTTAACCCTGGCTGTGCTCAAAGCTGTGACCATGCAGCAAGCTTAAGCCTATAGGGAACCATGTTAAAAATGGTTATTGAGGCAAAAAGTGACACTGTGTGTTCATTTGCATGGTCATTTCCCAGAATCCCTTGCTGCGTGGAAGTGCTTATGCTGGGTGATAATGGGGAAAGGCGGTGGGTTGCAGACCTGCCTAAGACATGCAGATGAGCATACAGCTATATGCATATATATATATATATATATTTTTTTTTTTAAAAGGTTTGAAACTCAAAAAATGTCAGCTCTGGGGACCCACTTCTTCCTTAGACACATACCTCGTAGGTGCTGCCAGATATCTTTCTGCAGTGTATGTAATGTCCCGGTCACAGCTTCCTATTGGCCAGGTGACTGGGACATTAAACTGAAGAGAGATACCAGGCACCACATGACAGAGGTGTGTATCTCAAGAAACAGATCATCCCGAGCTGAAATTGATGAGGTTCAGCTCCGGAATTCCCCTACTTCAAACCTCTTAAAAAAATAAAGGGGGGGGGGGAATATTTTAAGCACATAGTTAGGATCGTCATTTTTGGGACTGATCCACAAAAAGCCCGGGCGAAACGCGAACCAGCTGATTAGCTGACTGATGCAAGAACCAGCTGATAAATGAGTAGCTGAGTGAGACGCCGGCGCCAAGAACCAGTGGAAAAAAAAAGACCTAGAAACCGTGATGATTTTACTGGGAATGCAAGAGAGGCTATGGGATAGGCTAAACCATAACACTGAGTTAAGTTATGGTGAGTAAAAAAAGTGACAAAAACCCTCCACAGGAAACCCACACTCAAAATTTGCCTTGGCAGACATAATGGCCCATCGGATTAATTCAGCAGGGGTCCCTGCTGTATTAATCCTACCGAGGTCTGCCTGTCTGTAAGAGATGCGCAGTAAGAGATGAATCAGTCACTCTAACTGCGTGCTTCTAACAGGCAATTGCGGGGGCTTTACTTAAAATCTAACACTATAGTATTGTATATACAGTATAGTATATGGCACTTGGATCATGTAGCTCTATAAATAGTTTGGTCAGTTTTTATTTATTTTTGTTTTTTCAGTTATTGCACTTTTGATATTGGCGCTCATTTGCCAGTGCAGCTACCTACTATTCCCTTACACGTTAAGTGTAGATACCAATCAATATATAGAGCAAAGCTCTTACAGTATGTATATACATCTGTATCATCATTATTATTATTACAGATACATTTCTGTGACTTAGAGATTTGCCTCTCATATAGGGACAATTATTAGGACCCAGTCCGGTACTCAGCGTTCTCTAGGGTTTTTAAACTAGTACATTTCTTATATGATTTTCTCTCATATAAATATTGATTAATAAATGTTGATGTTATTATTTAATTAGTAGAGTATAACGTGTGCTCACCACAAACAAGGTGGGACTGCGAGGCTGAGGTGAGGATGTCGGTAGCCACCAACCTATAACAATGCAGACATGGGCGTCCGCAGAAATTTTTTCGGGGTCGGGGGGGCATAATTTATAACCGCAGCGCAATGGCGGTCCCGGCTGCGGCACAGATTGGTCCCGACTTGGGAGTGAGACGGCTTTCTTTGGTAGGTAGTGTTACCAATGAGAGCCGCATCACTCCCGAGTGCTACCAATGACAGTGCGCTGCGCTTCCTCCTGCGTAGCAGCATAGGCTAGCCTACCACTAGCTGCCTGCCGCGGCGCCAGGGGCACCCACCCACCTCCGTCCCGGTCCAGCCAGAGTCTGTTTTTGGCATTTATAGCGCCGTTAACGTACTGTACGGCTCCATAGATGCCAAAAACAGCCCAGGACTGCGAGTGATCTAGGCAGAGCCGCCAACAGAAATCATGGGGCCCAGGACAAATGAAAGGAGCAGCCCCCCCCCCCAAACCCATAGCGCACCTACCACGAAAAAATATCTTTTAGAGCGCAACTTTTACTTAACTGTTTTCTTATTGTGATACAGAATAAAACATTACAATGCAACCTGTTTATTTTTATATTTTCAACAAAAGACATGTGTCTGCCTGCCTGGGTGGGTGAGTGGGTGAATGACAGTAGAATGACAGTGGGTGGGTGAATGACAGTGGGTGGGTGAATGACAGTGGGTGGGTGGGTGAATGACAGTGGGTGGGGGGGGTGAAGTTGACAGTGGTGTGGGTGGGTGTGAATGTTTGAATGTGGGGGGGTGAATGACGGTGGGATGAGATGTGACTGGGTGACAGTGACGGTGGGTGGGTGGGTGACGTGACTGGGTGGGAGAAACGTATGGGTGGGTGGGGACAGTGGGTGGGTGGGAGACAGTGGAGCTGGGTGACTGAGTGAGTGACAGTGACTGGGTGGGACAGTGACTTGACAGACTGGGTGGGTGACAGGGGCCAGGGGGGAAAGCGGGCCGCAGAGGAGTGGTACTTCCCCTCAGGATCCTACGTTGGTAGCGGCGGGCGCGGGAGTGGGCCGCAGAGGAGCTGGCTGTTACTTCCCCCTCCGTCCCACGTTGCGAGCGGGGAGGAGGGGGAGCGGGCCCTGCGCATGCGCGCCGGGACCGCGGGGAATCGCCGCCATTTTTATAAACTTTTTTTTTTTTTATGTATTTATTTAATTCACTTGCGCCCGGCCGGAGTCATCGCGGGCCGCACAGAGAGGCCAGGCAGGCCGCGGGCTGTATGTTGTGCAGGTCTGCTATAGGTTAATTAGCATTTGTTTAATGTTATTGTATATTATTTCATTGTAGTGTGTGGTTTGTTGAACACTAGTTTATTTCTAAGAGTGTATGAATATGGATTTGTTGATGCAGCAGCATTGAACAAATTATTGAACTGGTGCTGTTTGTGACTGCTGGAATTGATTGTCATTGATGTCATCATGACCTTGACTTTTTAACTCTTTAGCTGCCATGTTCTGGTAATGTCAAAAACCGGTATCTCAGTAGCCATTGTGCCAGAACAGCACACACTATGTGTACCATTCTGATGTGGCCGCTACTATTATTTCTCAATCGCCTCTCAGGTCTCACGGTGGCAATCATCAGGACTGGGCTCCTCCGTCTCTCGGAGCCACTGGAAATGATCTGTTCCTCCACAGCTTCGGTCGGCATATTTGACAGTGGTCGAAACACCACGGAAGACAGTCTGCTACTAGCATGGGAGGATGGAAGGAACACCTCCGCCGGGGAGAGACACCGGATCATTTCCGAGTCATCAGCGGCAATCAGCAGAGCCTTTCCCGGCCCCTGCACCACTGAGAACAACAGTGTCTCATCACCCCAGGCAGTCCTCTTACCCGGTTGCTCATGAGCTGGTTCCTTCTCACGGACCGTCTCTGATTCCTCTGCAGGAACCGGATCCAGAACCGTCTCAGCCTGCTCTTTAGTCATCGGGGTACTCGTATCCTATGCTGAGGCACACAGGCCCTCCGAGGCCTCCATAGTTGAGGTAGACATGGTTCTAGCAGCAGGGCCGACCACCCAGGTATTGGAGTCGGTCGCATCTTTGTCTGCGAATTCCGTAGGCCGCAGCAGGAAACGTGCTCCGCAGCGAACACATCAGGCTCCCTAGATCAGGTCGCCACCTGGAAATTTGGGACAGAGGCATCTGAGGTACCTCTTTCCTTCCACCGTCACTACCAGGAGCACTCCCGGTAGTCGATAGTGGGTAAAGTCCATATCTCCAGACATTCTCAAATCATTTTGTAGACACGGGAACAGGAGCAAAGGTCATTTCACTCCTTTCGCTCGCCAGGCTCCAAAGAACTGAGGGTGTGGTTCGCCACATCCGGTACCTCCCTTGTTCTCCAAAGTCCTTAGACATGGCTGTCGCCGTGCCCCCTCCTTGTGGTGGAGATTAGGGAAGGGGCACCCGATGACGTGGACAGGGCGTGACTCCTGGCTGAGCCAGTCACGACTCTTGGGTGGGGTCCTGGCTTTCGCGCCAGACCCTTGCAGTTCTTTGCAAAAAGGTGTGCAGCTTTTCTGCAAACCTCCAGCACAGTCCGTTCTCTGACCCCACAGGAGTTGCGATTCCGGTAGGAATCCGTTCCTTTTGGATCTGTACAGCACATGGTTGCAGTCTACCGAGAGTAGGTTATACCCCAGGCTAGTAAAGCTCCATCTCGATACGCTGCACACGATCACAGTCCATTACAAGCACTCTGTGGTTCCATGATCTGGCTACGCTAGCAGTACTCTGGGCGTTCTTCCAGCAGTGGGGCATAGGCACCAAGTACGTCAGGCACCCCTCCTGAGACACTCCCTAGCAGTACCTTATGCCGCCCACTTGGCTGCCAGCATCGCGGACCCTCTTCAGAGGTCTCTGGGACACATTAACCAGAGCACCCCCTTTAGGCATCCCAACTACCCGCCTCAGGGCGACTCAGAACAGCAGTAACCCTTGTGTCTCCAGGCCATTCACCCGATAGCGCAGTCTAAGCCAGCGGTGCGCAAACTGGGGGGGGCAAGATTATTTAGGGGGGGCGCATGCTGCGTGCGGGGAAACCTGGGGCGGGCAGAGCTGTGCACGGGCGGCCAGAAGCTCTGTGCCGAGGCTGCTTCCAGTTCTGTGCTGTGTCTGCCTGCAGAGGGGGCGGGGCTTTCCCTACACACAGACAAGCCCTCCTCCTGTCTGTTAGCCGCCCATTTTCAGCAGTACATGGGGGGACCTGAGCAGGCTTACTTACAACCACCCCCCACCCACCAGGTGTGTGTGTGTGGGGTTGAGTGTGTGTGTGTGGGGGGGGGGGGGGTGGTGTGTGTGTGGGGGGGGTTGTGTGTGTGTGGTGATTGAATATGTGTGCTGTGTGTGTTTTCTGTGATTGTGTGGGTGTTGTGATTGAATGCAGCGGTGCACAAACTGGGGGGGGGGGGGCGCCCGGGGCGCAAGATTATTTAGGCGGGGCGCGTGCGGCAAATACTGGGTGCGCAGGTGAAAAAGATGTGCGCGGGCGGGCAGCCGAAGATGTGCGCGGGCGGCCGAACAGAATAGTGCAGGTGGCGGACACGTGATTCGGAGGTACGGGGGAGGAGCACGCGCGAGCGCTGTGATGTCAAACGCCCCTCCCTCCGGTGTCTGCCTTGCAATAGCGCTGTGTTCCTGCTCTCCTCCGCTGGCAACCTGCTTCGCTGCGATCCTCTGCAAGTGACAGGGTAGGCTGCCACTACATCAATCATACTATGAATGTACAGAAATAATGGGAGAAAAAAAAAAGTGTAAACACTTCCCGTTCGTCCTTGCAAAATTATGCAGGACACCTTGCGCTCATGCTTGGAGAGTTGGTGATGTCACCGCTCTCAGCGGCAGCGTGGACGCTGCCTAATTTTGCAAGAGCAAGCTGTTGAAGTATGTAAGTATTTAGACTGCGCTTATAGTGCCGGTGATCCCGTCCGAAAACAAATGCATTGTCGCCGCCGCGTGCGCTTATAGTAAGCATGACGTGGCAACGCGATTTTTTGAAGCTGGCAATATTTGATTTTTTAGGGGCTGTCGCCTCGTGACAGCCTCTGAACCAATCAATGGCCTGGTCGCCCGCGCCGCCACAAAGCGAAATACAACTTTCGCTAGCGGCGACGGGTGACATCACGCGTCTCCGTCGCGGGCACTATACGCGCGGCCTTACACATATTTGTATTTACATTGTATACTGTTTAATAAAGGGTTTTTTTTTCCATGTGATTTTGATTACATCAGGCAGGGGGGGGGCCCGAGAAATGTCATGGATGAAAAGGGGGCTCGGCATAAAGAGTTGCTCACCCCTGCTAAGCTATAGCTCCATTTTCTGGGGCGGGTCCCCCAGACTCTACACCTAGCCCACCTCCTTCATTTTCAGCACTTACTCTGGAAGCGTATCTTATTACTTCCAGCCTTGCGTAGCTGAAAACCTGTCCTGTTGAGCAGTATCAGAACAAGGTAAGTATCAAATGAACAACCGCTCCAGAAAAAAGGTAGCTCTCAAGGAGAAAGCGCCACAGTGGGCGTGAAACGCATGGGAGAGTAGTTAGCACTGTTTGTTTCTTTGTTTTTTATGTAGTTTAATAAAGTTGAATTTGACCCCTTTTTGCTGGTGAGCGCCTTACCTTTTTTTCTGGAGCGGTTGTTCATTTGATCCTTACCTTGTTCTGCTGTCGTCTGAGAGGATGTGCTACACCACCGGAGGCCAAACGGGAGACGCTTCTGGCAGCTTCAGGGAAGCAGCTGGAAGGAGGGGGATCAAGACGGTGTCTAATCGTGAGTAGAAGCTACCCCATTCCGGGCATAGCCGGGGCTATGGGGCCTACGTGATTGCACATCACATCATTCTATCCCTGTTGTGTTCCCCTCTTGTTACCCCCAGTCATTCGCAATCATACTGTTACTGCTTAACCCTTCATTCCCCATCATCTGGTGTCAGCTCCCTTTATTACATTAATCATCATGCTCTAAAAGCATTATTTGCCAGACCACCTGGAGCTTTTACACGGTTTTTCTGTTCTCTGTTGAGCAGTATCTCAGCAGCACCTCCAAATGTAACGATCTTTCCCCCACCCTCTGGGAGATTCTGCCATTACTGGTTATATGGTGCATGATACCTGCTGGTAACAGGAGGGCTGAGCTGTCCGCCGGTGGTAGTGGGGACACAGGATCAGGTTTCTGGGGTACATTACCCACATGGTTCTCTAGCAGTGCAGAGCCTCCATCTGCTATAGGCTCCAGATAGGTGAAGATGATCTCCTACAGTAGAACTATCACCTGAAAACCACCCCCCCTCCCTCCTTCCCCCCCTCCCCCCCCCCCCCCCCCCCCCCCCCCCCCCCCCCCCCCCCTCCCTCCCTCCCCCCCTCCCAACTTTCCCTATCCCTCTAGCAAGGACAGAGGTATGGTACACACTCACTCTTAGGCCCAATAGTCATGCTCTTGGCGGTGTGACCTGCCTCTCTCAAGTGGGTAGAGGGACTACTAAAGTTGTGGCGGTACTGCCCTTAAGTACAGCCAGGAGGAGGCACCAGGTCTGTCCCATGATTGGACATGCTCAGGACTGATGTCACCGCCTCCCACTGTCACTCAGGTGCAGCACCAAGGAGGGGGGAAACCCCATGCTAACTACTGGCAGCCTGATTCTAGCAGGGCTTACTGCTAGGAGTAGAGCAGGTTAGTAGCCAAAGGTGGCATGGCTATATATATATATATATATATATATATTCTATATATCTATATATATATATCCTATAAAATAATTACTATAATATATTTTGGTTATGTAGACAGCAGAACTTTTGTAACAATCCACCCTAATGTGTTGATCACTAAAATGCAAAATATGTTTTGTTCAGCAAACACATCAGTTGGTTACAAAAATCTTTGTACTCCTTAAGTGCGTGTCAAACATGACGCACTGGCAACGTTGCTGTGACTAAACAATCCTGTTTCCAGACTTTGCTGTAGGAGGCTGTCAGAATTCAGAAGCTTAAGCGTGTGCTTGCAACATACCACCAGCAGAGGAGGAGACCGTACCTCCTCTGCATCTTTAGCACATCTCAACTCTAGGCAGGAGTAGCACACACCTATATAGAATGAGCTTTCAAGATCTTCCAAGGATGAAAGCAGAGCAGAATATGACGTAACGTTACAGGGAAAATGCACATCTTTTAATATATAAAATCGAAAGGTTGGTACTAGCTGCGGTGAATCTGATTGGTCCTCAGCCTCTGGCCAATCAGATTGGTGGCTCTATGACGTCACCCAACTCTCTCCCTCTCTCTCTCCCTCCCCCCCACCGGCTCCCGGACGGAGGGGAAGCGCGGCGCGACCCTCCTGCCCCAGCCGCCAACGCTCACTTCCGTCCCCGGCGGGGGGGAAGGCAGTGGCAGGCAGCATCCCGGAAGGACCCCTTCCCTGCAGCTGCCCCCGGTAAGATGGCGTCGCACAGCGGACAGGCGGGGGGTGGTATTCAGTCAGGAGAGGGGGGGGAGTTAGTCAGAAGAGAGGGGGGGAGAGGGAGCCAGGAGAGAGAGGGTGGGGAGTTCGTAAGGGAGAGGGGGGGAGAGGGAGGGAGAGGGGGGGGAGAGAGGGAGTCAGGAGAGGGGGGAGCAGGGAGTCAGAGAAGGGGGGGAGAGGGAGTCAGGAGAGAGGGGGGGAGTCAGGAGAGAGAGGGGGGGAAGCCTGAACAGCTGTGAAGAGGGGGGGAAGAGAGTTGAGAGGGAGGATGGGGGAGGCAGAACATTACATCACGGGCAACGCCAGGTATATCAGCTAGTATTAACTAAATATGTGGCATTTCAGACAGAAAAGTTGTTTTTTACACAGCTGTCAGCGCACATGTACCGCTTGCCCTTCGTAATATCCAACAGTGATGAGCAGATCTGTTCAAAACTGTGTTCCCTATGAAATAAATGTCTTATAAATGTCTGTTTACCACTGTGATGTGCTTTTGCTGCTGTCTTTTTAGTAATGCCTTCCTGTTTACATTTTGGTCCTGCTTTCTGAAGATGTCAGTTGGTAAATCAAAGTGCCTTCCAGGGAAAGGTAAAATGGCTTCTACCATTTACACACCTTAAGACAACAGAAATTGCCATGGTAATGGAAATAATAAGCGGGTGGAAAACAAGGAATAGATCATTAGAACATGAACTATTACCGTAGTTAATGTTACAGCTTTGTTTTCCTTTTCATGAGCTTCTTTAAGCATCCCTCCACTCTATGATTTTAAAATACCGTATGGGTATAAATGAAGTGCAGGTTGGAAGTATTTGTAGGGGGCAAGAAACACAATGGAAAGTTTATGATTACGTAAAAAATGTTTTTTTAAGTAGCCATCCATTTATGTTTAAATATTGCGTTCCCTGCTTGTAGAGATAGGTTAGATGAGAAGCCTGCCAACTAAATGCCTCCAGTGGCCCTGTCTGCACCAAACCAATCAAATCAGCCAAATCCGTAGACAGAATCTCATTAATTTGCTACAGAATACCATCAATTATAAATGTGGCACACACTGCTGCACTCATTCTGTGAGCTGCATTGCACGCCTACATTACACTACATCAGGGGGCTCATCTCCAGTCCTCAAGCCCCCGCGAACAGGTCAGGTTTTCAGGATAGCCCAGCTTCAGCACAGGTGGCTCAATCAGAGGCTCAGTCGAAAATTGAGTCACCTGTGCTGAAGCAGGGAGTGATTGAGCCACCTGTGCTGAAGCAGGGATATCCTGAAAACCTGGCCTGTTGGGGGGGGAGGGGGGCTTGACGACTGGAGTTGAGCACCGCTGCACTACATAATATATGATAACGTTTTCACTTTTTTTTAAAGAAAAGGCAAAGTGCCTAGAGACGGTTGCAATGTCTTGGTTCTTGCTTATGTAAATACGTGGCTGTGTTTCTTCATTTGAATCTGTTGCGATTTCAATTTTTAAATACTTTTAGGGGAAATTTTTCCTGGATATATTTGCACTGGACTTTAATTACATTTCTGCTGCAATTACAAAGTCAAGAAAGCTCTTGCGAAGGGTGTATTGTTCCCTATAAGTCTATGTAAACTGCAATGTAATATGTGCCTAGTACGTTATGCAATATGCTACAGCCTAGCTTTGGAAGCCAGTTATAATACAGAATCACGTAGAAAAAGATAAATCACCACTCTCGTCATAAGAAACCATTTGAAAAGATTGCCTTTTTACCTGGTGAAAATTACAGTGGGCAAATATCTGAGTGTATATTGCCCCAGATTACTGTACAAGAACGAATTTCTCCTAAAGTTACAGCACATGTGTATTCATCTCAACTCATTTCCAGCTGATGTTGTTAAGGTTTCTTTAAGGACATGGGGGAGATCAGTGGGAGATCATCCACTTCTAAACTTCCCACTGAGCAATACAGTAAATCCAGTCTCAAACTATTTAAATACATGAGAAGGGTCTGTGAGATGCTAATGTGAGATGCAACTCCTGCTTGTAAACCTAAGAAGCATTTCAATCAAAGCAGGCAGGCACTTCACAAAGCATGTAGCTTCCAGATTGAAGATGCAGAATTAGAAACATGAATAGACCAGTCCTGGGGGGAGATGTTAGGAATGTGCATAATTTCCCTCAAAAGCGATTTTTTTAAAACAAACACTGTAAAAAAATAACTTTAAAGTTGACGAAAGTCCACAAAGGATTGTAAACACAGAGCCAGGGCCATTACATAGCAATGGTGCCTGTCCATTGAGCTCCCTAACCAGAAATAAATCTATTCATCCTGCCAATGTCATTCACCTAAAAAATAAGAACAAATACTTAAAAGGATACTAATTTTTATTAAAAAAACTGAAATGACTTTGAAAAAACAAACAAACCAAAAGAATACGTGTACCAAGGCACTACTGAGCAGAGCAACGGACTTGCAGTTTGCAGTTTTCGGTCTTCTTGCTTACGGACACATTTGAAAAACTTCTCCATCAATGAAGTATCACAATTCTTTCTGTTTCTTTGTGGCAATGGGCCAGAGGCCAGAAGAAGGACTAGGAGAGCCTAAAACCGTTCGCACCCCTGCATTACCCTACTGAGCGGACATTTTGAATACACTGAACCACGTTATTGGTGAAACTTCACTATGAACTTTGTTGAGACGTTCTTTCACTTGGACACACCTAACTCACGACTTTCACTCTCTGGGCTGGCGAAGAGTGCCCCTATTTATATATTTTTTTATTTTTTCCTTATTGGATTTTTAGTCACATCTTGTTGGTTAATTACACGACTTTAATGCTGTTGAACTGGAGAGTTGTACTTGTACCCTATACCACATACAGGCATACCCCGGTTTACGGACACTCACATTAAGTACACTCGCGAGTAAGGACATATCGCCCAATGGGCAAACGGCAGCTCGCACATGCGCCTGTCAGCACGTCCTGAACACCAATACTGGCTCCCGACCTGTACTGAAGCTGTGCGCAAGCGGGGAGACTATAATGCCTGTTACAAATGCCTTATTTACATCAGTTATGCACGTATATAACGATTGCAGTACAGTACATGCATCAAAAGTGGAAAAAAAAAGTAGTGCTTCACTTTAAGTACATTTTCGCTTTACATACATGCTCTGGACCCATTGCATACGTTAATGCGGGGTATACCTGTAATGCCTTTTCATTGTCGGCTATAATTGCCCCATATACAGCATTTTCCTTTTTGATGTGGTAAACCTACCTTGCAGGTGTGACATATCTCTGATTTTGCACCATTCCAAACTCGATACGTAGCTGTATACTCGGTTATATTCTTAATACAAAATATTTTATTTACTTCTGATTAATCACTTACTATGTTCCTTGAGTGCTGGGACCACACACATTTTTTCCTTTAAAATATGCTATTCCAATATTATAAAAAATAAAAGCCAATTGAAAGTGTAACCTGTTCAGCGCTAATCATAACCCATTTCAATACTCGTCTGCCTTGATAAATCTGGTACAGTGTTTTGCTCTGATTTTTGCATAATTGAGACTTCAGTAAATGAACCCTACTTACAGTATCAGTCTCCAGGCTCCAGAAACAGCGGCAAATCTGGTTCAAAAGACAACACCAGAATAATTTACATAAAACTTACTTCATTTTTATTTTGATACATTTGGTAGTTTTCAACTGCAAGTTTAACCCCAGTTTTGAAGCCAGGAGATTTTGATAAATAGATTTTCTCCTCCTAATCCTTTTTTTTCTACAAGTTTCTTTATTACAAGAAATGAACACTTTGAATAGGCAACATAAAAAGTTTTATAAACACGGCCTCCCACCCCACTGGCCCCTGCTTAGCCGGCTTTTATCTAGTCGTCACCACAGAAAAGTTGAACTGTGAAGCGCTTTCTGATGTACAGTAGTTATATTGATAACTGCATTGACTGCTCTACTGTTTTTTCTACTGTTGATATAATTGCATGAGCTATTTTTCTCCAATAACAAGGAGCAACTGTTGGAATAATGATGCTGTGTTATTATACAGCAGAGTAACTCGGGAAACCAGGCAGTGTTCTACCACAGTGCAAGACCATAATCGGTTTTCTACTGACGAACATCAATCAATGTTCCCTATCCTATGCTTCTCAAAGACACCTACACATGAATGTCACTTTAGGTGTGAGCTACTAAACAGGAGTACTGAACAACATTTTACTTTGGTGTTAATTCAGTTTAACCTTTAGCTCAATTAATCAATGCATATCAGTCTCCCAGCTGTAGAAAAAAAATCCCCATACAGGATAAAGTATTGTTGTATTTATGTATTATTTGTATATTAGACCAGAGTTGCCACAATTTAAATTATTCCCTGCTTGTCAATAGCTTAATCTAACAAGGTACAGATGTCATTTGCCCTAGTTTAAAGGAGAAAAGGACTTTGGGATCCAGATGTTATTTTTCTCTGAGTTTCAAGTGGACACGTGTAAAAAACAAAACAAAAAAAAATACATTTGTGTTGTAATAATGGAAGAAATCATAAAATGATGTTCAAATGTATGAAAATGCAGAAAAGAAGTTTGAATGGCCATAATGAATATGTTAACTAAATGCAGTAGGGGATACACTGATACAGTATGCGGAGTATTCATTTTGAAACATACCACAACATCTTTTATAAAGAACAACTTTTAGAATCTGCTCGCCTGTAAAAGGTCAATATATTCATTGGCACTCTAGCAATAGGTCAGTTTCCTAATATAATAAACCGAAAATGTACCCAAGCAGTTTCTGTTAAAGAGCAGATTAAAACACAAAAGTGTGTGGGTATGTGTAGTAATTGCGCTGAGCATACTGACCTACTTCTGTAATGTACGTTTCAGGGGGAATTTGTGAGCAAAATTTAAGATTAAAAAAAAACTTATTGACTTGATTAGGGAATTATTTTTAGGGAGACAACAGAAAAATGCTAACATTTTTAGGTAACATCAAGGCGTCTCCCTTATAAATTGGAAGAGTTATTACTATTATCGTTTATTTGTAAAGCGCAAGCATATTCCGCAGCCAGTACAATGGGGAAGGAGGGGGTAGCGCGGGTACAGAGATTTGATTATTACATAAACAGGTATTTGTAATTCAGTATTTCGACCTGAGGAAGAGTGAGAACTCCCGCAAGTTTGTCTTATAATATCAATTGTTAGTCCAAATAAAAAAAAGGTATCACCTAATACTGAAGTACTCATTTTTTCTGCACTGTCGCAACTGGACAAACACGGTTATTTCTACTTAATTCGTAAACAGTTACATACAAATAAGGGCAGACAAGTACAAACAAAAGGTAATGAGGGCTCTTCCTGAGAGAGTTTACACTCTAGAGCATTAGGGCGCAAACTTTGTCTGCGTCCCCCTGCCTGCTCTCCTCCCCTCCCCCCCCCCCCCCCCTGCACCAGGCCACCCTGGCCTTTTCTCCAGTGTTTAGTTGTATTGTATTGTATGTCTTCATTTATATAGCGCCATTAATGTACATAGCGCTTCACTGTAGTAATACACGTGGTTATCAAATAAATGACAGATAATATAAATAACAGATCATGGGAATAAGTGCTTTAGACATAAAAGTAACATTAAGGAAGAGGAGTCCCTGCTCCGAGGAGCTTACAGTTTAATTGGTAGGTAGGGAGAACGTACAGAGACAGTAGGAGGGAGTTCTGGTAAGTGCGTCTGCAGGGGGCCAAGCTTTATGTATCGTGTGTAGTATTAGCCACAGTGCTACTCATATGCTTCTTTAAGCAAGTGTGTCTTAAGGTGGGTCTTAAAGGTGGATAGAGAGGGTGCTAGTCGGGTACTGAGGGGAAAATAGTTAAATAGTTAAAATGTTGTGAGGAAGAGTGTGGGACCTGTGTATTTTACAGAAAGGGGGTCAAAGCTGTCCTGCACAATGCCTCTTCCGGGAAAGGGTTAATTATGTTTGTGCATTTATTCGGGTGGGATATATATATTTATTGCAAAACAATGAGGGGTTTCTTTCTTTATTCCATTCAGCAAAGTGTAGCCTTGTATAACAACTTCAGCACGGGCCTGGAGCAATGCCTGCTCTGAACTTATTCCCAGTTGATTTGAGGGGATAGAATAGGTTGATGTCGTGCAAACGGGGATGAGCAGGGTGTGTGTGTGCACTGCTATTATTCTTCACCCATCCCACTCATCCACCTGCCTCCTCCCTCCCTTCCCGCCTCACGCGCTGCTCAAAGGGGCAGCAGGCACCGGCGCGCGTGGCTACAGGGACCCCCCTGGAGAATCCGAGCCCAGTGATTGGCTGCCAGCGCCTCGCGACCCCCCTCATTCATTAATAAAATTAGCGGCACGCTCCAGCCGAGCGCGAGCCACCAATCAGCGTGCAGGGAGCAGAGGACCGGGCATTACAAGCATTTAATGCAGATCAGATACACAAAAATAGGAGGAGGAGGGGGGGGGGAGGAGCAGCAACAACAACAGAAAGCCGCACGAGGGGGGCAGGAGAGAAAGAAAATGAGTGATGATAATGAAAAGAATAATCCAGGGGGGAGAGGTGCTGAGAGGGGGGGATGCGGTGCCCCGGGGTACATTTGATTGTTTTGGTTGAGGTATATAAGGGGTTTTAGGAGGGTCGTGTGCCAGACGCACAGCCACTGAACCACGAGCAGCTTCACTTGAGCTGGAGAGCAGGGACGCGTGCCACAGCACCCCCTACTCACACCCCGCGTGCCACAGCACCCCCTACTCACACCCCGCGTGCCACAGCACCCCCTACTCACACCCCGCGTGCCACAGCACCCCCTACTCACACCCCGCGTGCCACAGCACCCCCTACTCACACCCCGCGTGTAAGACCTGCCAGGGATACAGCAACATATCCCAAAACTGGGACAATCTGACATATCCGAATAGCAGCCAACTCCAGCTGAGCAGGTAAGTGTCACACACTTTATATTGAGATGCAGTTTATCTTCTCTCGTTTTACTCAAGTGTGTGTGTATTGCATATGTATATCCTTCTATTCTGTAATACAATCTCTTACCTTGGAAGACATGAGAGTGCATTATATAAAATATTACAGAATAGAAGGATTCGCGTGCCGGTCCTCACATGGCCCTTTATCCAGATGAATAATGATGAAGGTAGATAAAGGGCCATGTTAGCACCGAAGTGCCGGTCCCTCTATTCTGTAACACAATCACTTACCTTAGAAGACTTGTGAGTATATCCGATTCCCGTATTACATTTACTACAAGGCAGTATGTGCATGCATCCACGTCCCCCCTTTTCATGGAAATAGATACATTGATATAGTCATGCTTTGTATTGGCGTATGCATTATAAGAAAATAACCGTAATTTAATCATTTACCTGATATTAGCCAAGTCACTGGTGTAGCCCTTGCACGTGAGCTGTATGGTCCCTGACCTATTTAACAGCACTTATTAGCATTAGTAATAATAGTGATGAAGTTTATAATGAATACTTATGCATGTGTGTCCCTCTCTCTTGTCGCAGGATGGTGCTGGTGAAGAGTGAATACAGAGACTATGATGAGGAGGAGGAGGAGGAGCTGTGCTCTGCTTCCCCGGGCTCGCTGTCCCCCTCCTCCTGCACCCTGTCCCCGCAGCCCAGCATCAGCAGCAGCTCTGAGGATGAGCAGCTCCTCCTGCAGCCGCCCCGGGGGGGCGGGGAGCCGGCGGGCGCTGCCAGCACCCACAGACCGCGGCGCAGCCGCAAGAGTGGGCCAGGGGTGGTCAAGGTCAAGAAGACCCGGCGCCTCAAAGCCAACAACCGGGAGAGGAACCGCATGCACAACCTGAACTCCGCGCTGGACTCGCTGCGGGAGGTGCTGCCCTCCTTCCCGGAGGATGCCAAGCTCACCAAGATAGAGACCCTGCGCTTTGCCAACAACTACATCTGGGCGCTGGCGGAGACCCTGCGCCTGGCGGATCAGCTGCACGGGTCCTCCTCCTCCTCCGCTGCTGCTGCTGCTTCTCTGATGGGCCAGGACTCTCCTGCTTCCCCGGGCTGCTCCTCTGCTTCCTCCTGGAGCTGCAGCTCTTCTCCATCCTCCTCCTCCTCCTCCTGCAGCTCGCTGTCTCCGGCCAGCTCTACCTCGGACATCCTGGACTATTGGCAGCCTGCGGGTCATCACCTGCAACATGTCCACGGCCAGCACCTCGTAGTGTCCGGGGCTATGGGGTTTATCTGAGCACAAGTAATCATTATTGTAATAACATGCATGCAATGCAGACAGAAAGCGCCCTAAAGGGTATGGTTCCCGTGAAGAGGCAGAAGAGACTGAAACTGTGTTTGCTGCCAGCAAGTGTTGTATATGGACATTATTACACGGGTGGATGGGGATATGTGGGGCAAGAGTGATGATTTGGAATGTCTATGGTGGCAATGCAATAGAATAGGTGACTGTCTAACAACTAGTATGTCCTACATCATGTGGTACAGGTGTCCCTGCCAATGAAAGTGACATGGGATGCTGTAATCAGTACACTCATGAGGTTGGCCCTCATATGAGATGCTATCCTAGTTTTGACTGCCTTCCCCTGACTCTAAATGCTCCACGGTGCTTGTGGGAAGTGTAGTTCCCAAAGCAAATAGGGGCCAAAATGCGTGCATGCCAACATGGGAAATCAGCTGTAGGTTATGAGTGGGGCACGAGCAAGATGCCAAAATTGTTCAACGGATGTAGTCGGGATTAGGGAACGTTTGTCAGAGAGAATGTAGGAAAGTAGTTATTTTCAGCTAAAATCAGTAAATCTCCATGGTACACAGGTAGAGTTTGCCAGTTTGAGCATCTAATGTGATGAAAGTCAGCCAGCTAGCAATAAATAATAATCTGGTGTGGACATGTAGTCTTATGTTGATACTGGCATATTACGTTTTTGTTCTGGAAACCCTGCTATCCCTAGATGTGAAATGCATGCCATTGACACCTGCTTTCTTCCCAGTGCTTGTTGATGGCTGTGGGAATTTCTACTGTCAAACCAAACTTTCTCTCTGATGCGCACTTTGTCTCCTTTCCCAGATTTGTCACAATACCTTTTGTGTTTTCGTTCTCTTTACCCATTTCCATCTGTCCTGTATGATTTATATGGAGAGAAAAAAAGTTGTTTGCTAGAGGGCCAGGTTAGAAGTCATTGTATAATTTGTAGGCTTTGTAATGGTTGAATGTAAGCGTGGAAATTTAGGCTGAACTCTCTATCAAAAGGGAAAAAAGGGGAAGAAAAGGGAAAAATCAGAAGGGAGGATAGCTTCATACATTATTTATCGAAGTCTTAAAAGGATGAGAAACTCCCCTATTCTTTCAAGAGATTAAAAATAAATCAACAGACGGAAAACCTAAGCAGACAAGGAGCATTGCTGTGATCAGACACACGTGTTCACTTTTATTTATTACAAAGAATGATTTCATGGAGAATATGTATTTTTTTTTTGTGTATATTTGAAAGAGTTTATTTTAGAATGTATTTACAGCA